>CABFOV010007764.1:0-26818 GCA_902141375.1 Timema poppense
ACTGTAGGTCCTCCATTTCATCTCACAATCACCCTACCATTACACATTATCGTAAGTGCGTACAACCCGAACGGATAGTAAGGAGTGGTGATAATAGTTCAGTCCCTGACAGTTTTCATTCATAATAGCCAGAGAAGAAGAGTGTCTACCTGCTAATCTGCCCCCTACCCCACCCTCTCTACCCTACCCAAGACTTTCCAGCCCACCGCTGACGAAGATAGTTTTTTTGGTTCTCAACGGGACGGACCGTTAGCACCAACTCTCACCTTTTTCTCAACGACACAAACGCTATCTTACAGATTTTTCTCGACATTAGCTCTGTCCATACAACGTTAAGTGAATGTTAAGTTGATCATGATCCTGTCATTATATAGTTGTGAGTTGCCGGATTATTGTAAGATATCCAAAGGCAAGGGGGGATCAAAGGTATACCAGTGTACATCTGTAAATATTAATTTATAAATAAAATTCAAGGGTGTTTCCATGATGGAGAGCTTCAACAATTAGTTGAACACACACTTGTAAGATGTGCTTATTTCCTGCTTCTGGTAGCACTGTGGGGATAGGTATACTCCTGGTATTGGATTACAGCACTATTTCTTTGTCATATTAGTATAAATACATTAATTTATTATTATTATTATTAATACACACCTAGAGTGGTCACTAACCTTGAAAACTGGGAGAACCACGAAAATACATATAATTATTTGTGAATGTAATTTACTTTGGTAAACAATAAGTGAGGGAGAATGAAGGAAAGAAATAAAATTTTAAAAATGCAAGCATAACTTAAAATTAGTAATCTCATACAATTTTAGACTAAACATCAAGCTAGTCTAGTCTCTTTTGTCAGTGATGAGGTCGGTGCTTATTTCCCAGCCTGGTGTACTGAAATAGCCATGGAAATAGGCTAGTTGAATTAACTGCTGAACAGAGAGCCAACACTTATTGATAGTGTTGGTGTCTCCTGCCACTGTTCTTCACATGATGAAACTACCGCGTAAGAACCAGAATGTACTAAACACATCAAACACAATGAATGAACTTCTCCCTGCCCCAAGAGCGCTTTGATTTCCCCTGAACTTTATTCTCATGCTTGGAGCTATTCTGCACTCTTGTGTTCATGTAACATAAAAGTTATCCTCATGTTTTTCAATGGAAGCTGTGATAGACTTGAGGGCCCCCTGCCTTCTCCCTCGCCAAACATTACCCTCTGTTTCGTCGCTCCGGCCCTCACCCCTCCTCAGGTAGGATCTACGGGGTCTACCGCTACTGCCACAAAGACCCCTCTGTTTCGTCGCTCCGGCCCTCACCCCTCCTCAGGTAGGATCTACGGGGTCTACCACTACTGCCACAAAGACATCCTCCAAGATGTCTGGGAACACGCCTCTCATCGGGACCCACATACCAGTTACTTCAGGAAGGACTGCCTCATTGAATGAGAGAAGAACAGAAGAGTAAGGCGAAACAAGGAACCACCACCCTTTTCGAAGAGACCCCAATAATACCCTCTCACAAAAACTACGACCCAGCACACAACTCACAATACAACCTAACCACTAAGCTAGATTGAAGGTCGTCATCATGACGGATAATGACGACTGGGAATCATCCTTAAACATCACACTTTTTCAGAAATCTTACACTTGTTGCACACTGTATTTTAAAATTGCATGCAAAATATTAATTTTAGTGCATACTTTAAAAAATATTTTACTGTGTGTCCAGTATTTTCAAGCTTTACTGTACTACTAAATTTCAGACAGTTGTGCAATCAGTTTGTGTTAAACCCTGTGCAAAAATATGTGGCTTTGGAAACTGGAATTTTAAAATTTAGAACCACTTTTTTACCCTTTTTAACCTTTTTATTTACCTTTTTATTCTTATTTTTAGATTTGATTAAATTTTCTTTTACCCTTTAAGCTGTGTTTTGCAGTATTTACACTTATTTAAACTTTTTACTCTAAAATATTTCTTTGGGACTAGGGCAAAGTAATCAATGTAAAAATAGTAAGAAGTAAATCTAATCAAAAAGGGTGATAGGACCAAAAGGGCAAAAATGTTCCAAAAGGACCAAAAAGGCAAACAAACTAGTAAAAAAAGGCAAAAATAAAATCATACAAAAATAAAAAGGATATTAAGTTTAAAAGGGGTAAAATAAAAACTGTAAAAAGATTTTTAAAAGTTATAAAAAGGGTAAAAATGTTCAAAGCATAATAATGTCAACAAGATAGTAAGCCTAAATGGGCTATAAAGGTATAAAGGATGAACAGGGTGAATGGGTAAAAGGTCAAACTAGGTAAGTATGGTAAAAAAAAGCTAAAATACTATTTAAGATTGGATTTAACTACATCCCTTAAACAACAAATTTTTTATGCTGTGTGATACTTTTCAATTCTAATTAGCACTAACATGCAATAATTCAAAGTATTGCGAATAAAGAAGTTATAACTTAATATTCAAAATAAATGTAATATTTTAAAACATGTTCAGATTATATCTCTATTTTGACATTGTTTATAAGTCAGCCTACGTTCGAGTTTTGTATCACAATTTAAACCAATAAAGGATTAATATTTAAATGTAATTTAGGACTTGGTCACTATTCCTTGTTAATTTTATATACTAAAAATAACAAAGGTTCTTTATAGATTCCCTGTGCAAAGAGAGGGTAAACCAGCTAGTTATTAATAATACCCTCGTTACAGCTCTGTTCACAACTCATAAAAATGTTGGTGATGATGGCTGGTATTAGAGGAAAACTTTGAAGCAGAAGAAACAAGATAAAGGGGAAATTTATGTTTGTGTATGTTTCTATGTTCATATTTATAAACAAAAGAGGCCCACTCTAAATATCTTCTCGAGGCATTGAATGTTCAAATAATTGCTCGGAAAAACCATTTGATCTCCTTAAGCTTATAAGCTTCTCTGAGGATGTCTGATCCCTAAGAGGTTCTCCTCCCAACACAAGTTTTATTTGGATTTAATTTAATTAGGCCTATTGATATGTAGGTTTTAATTAATTTCAATCAGACTACAGCAATGTGGTCCAAATCAGTGGGTGATGATGGTTTGTGGTCATTCTCAGTGAGCATGTTTTTAGAAAATAAACTAAACTTTTGTTTTTTCAATCAAGTTAAATAAAGTTGAAAAATGACACCTGTACACAGGGATCAAGACCATGCCCATTTTAAAAATATAATTAATTTAATTTAAAGATGTCACTAGTGACGGTTGTATTTGTCACTAAAGCTAATTTACATTACTAAGCTTTTATTATTTTTAGGTTATAATGGATACTGAGTACTCTGCAGGGGGCATAGCCAAACTGCTGAACCCCAAAGGTTACACTGTGCCAGAACTCAAAGATTTCTTTGAGAAAAGAAAGACAGTGGCTTACAAGAAAACTTCTTCAAAGAGCAACAAAAGAAAACCAGAAAGCACTGGAGGAGTTGTACAAAGTAATTTACCTGAACATGATGCAAAAATCTTAAACAAAACCAAGAGATTAAAAAATAATGTCGTTGAAGAAACACCCATTAAAAAACAAAAGATTGAGGAAAATCACCATTCTATCCTGAGGTAAGCATTTGCAAATTGTATTTAAAAACTGGGCATATAATTCTTAAACTTTTTTTTATTATAAAATACTAGAGGAGTAAGTTAATCAGCATTAATTAAATGCTGAGGGGTCATCCATAAACAACATACTGGTAACAGCTCTTTCTTACCTTTCTTGAAACCCCCCTCCACCCCTCCCCAATGTAAAATGTAGACATTTAACCTAATTCCTTTCCCCTCCAACCTGTGCTACATAACTTTTCACATCAAGAGTGAGTGTCCTTAGGTGAGTTTTCATGACTGACTTGGCTATATCTTGGTATTGGGGTGTAAGTGGTTCTAACCAAGGTGGACCATGAAAACAATTTGAGATTTAAAAAAAAATTGTGATTGGGGTAGAGTAGATCTAACAGCTGGTAGGAGAATTTATGTAATCCTACTACATGTACTGCAAATCAACAGAAAATGGGCTATTTAATTTTATTCTTAATTAGATTTGTGCTTATTTTGACTAGTCCTAATATTTACACATGTCAAGCTAAACATATCTTCTCAATAATAACCTTAAGAAAACATGAAGTATGTATATAGTATTAAATACAGTAAACCGAGATCATATAGTACTCTTTATTGTATCCATAACTAAACAGTTTTTAAGTACCTACTTACTGCCATGTATTTATAGTTGGTAATTACTGTCCATTTTAATCTACATAAACTCAAAATCCATTGACTACGAAGCATTGGTGTAGCATGAGGGGGGAAGGCCTTAAGGGCGGTTGCCCCGAGTGCAAAATTTCAAAAGGAAAAGGTATGTACAGCCTGTAGAAACAGTGTTTCTCAGTTCATGATATCATTAAAGAACTGGGGTGGAATTACACATAGGTCTAGTAGTCACATGACTACAGTGGCAGATATTGGGCACACATGTTAAACACTGTAACTATGATTGCCGAAATAAATAACCTTCGGTGTCACATTGGCTTGTATAAGAAAGATGAACAGATTAATAACTGGACAGCTTTAGATTTGCTTCGGTGGGTGTACAAGTGGAAGAGAATTTGACTAACTTTGTTGTTACATTAAAAATCTTTTTAACTATCACTGTTTCAACTGCCAGTTGTGAAATAAGTTTCTCAAAACATATCAGATATCTATAATGAGTCAAGAAAGACTGAGTAGCCTAGCAATACTTTCATTTGAGAGATATTTAAATTAAGATTTCAATACTGTCATTGAAAAATTTGCACAGATTAAAACCAGGAGATTTTAAATACATTTAAGTATACTAGCTTTAAATTAATTTTACTTTAATAAGTAATATTTTCTTATAGTACAATACATGTGTTTCGGGGCCAAGGTGTTTAGTTCTGAATTGGAAGGGACTCGGAGGGTGCTAAAGATCCACGGATTAGGGGGCGCAATACTTGACTTGACCCGGGCGCTGGCATCCCATGCTACACCACTGCTACAAAGTTATATTTGTTTAAATCTAACATAAGAAGTGATGCTGTTTTGAAATCGGCGCACAAATTCTCGTGCTCATTGGTTGTAACCATAAACATTTGATTAACATCGATACCAGGTCAACTGCAAAAACGCTGTGGTCGTAAACATCGATATCAGGTCTATCGTGAAAACATGCCTATTATTTCATAGAGATGCTTTTGTGACCCTATAAGAGGAACTAATGTGTAATACTACTCAATATCAGAAACTATCTAGATGAGTATGTTTATTAACAATGAAAACATGAACAATAATATGATTTGTAAACATTATAATGTATGTGTTGTGTAACACTGATGTAGAGAAGCTCCCCNTGTTTATTAACAATGAAAACATGAACAATAATATGATTTGTAAACATTATAATGTATGTGTTGTGTAACACTGATGTAGAGAAGCTCCCCTTCCCCCCCCCCCTCCCCCCTCCTCTCAATAGCGTTATGTGGTTTATGAATGACCCCTAAGTGTAATTTTTTGTTATATTAGAGAAGTTTTTTTAAGAGCTGGTAATTATGTCACCTTCAATTTTTTTAAACTATATTACATTAAAGCCTAACTATCTTTAAAATAATTTCGAGAGTGATTTAATCTTTTAATATTTCTTTCACTAAACCATAGTTAAATTTTGAAAGACAAGAGATTCTTTTTTGAACGGGAGGGTGATGAACTTGCAAAAGGAATCAACCAGACCTTTCAAGATTGGCAAAACCCCAAGTTTAAAAATAAAACCTGGGGTTTATTGTGTTTGCAACTAAGCTATAAAGGGTTGCTTTGAGATGGGGTAGTTATTACTTCTGAAGCACATATTTGTAGATCATTGTTTTATTCAGAATACAAGATTTTAGTTGAGGCTTTACATTGCATTTTACATTTCTAAATTGCATGTTTGATTTAGTCTTGTGCATTTATTACAAGTTTTTGCTGATGTTTTGAAATCTTTTTTGAAAATGTTGTCATTTTTTAGAACTTCTAGGTTATCAAATCTGATCCTTGTTTATTACTTTGGTCTTTTTGAACTGATATATGCTAAACTATATTTAAATCAATATTATGTTAATATAATTTCAGAAACCAAGCCAACATTTTTAAAACAAAATACAAAATTTAGTTTAAGTTAAAGAATCACAACAAAATGTAAGCTAGTGGCATATTAGTTTGCACTTTGCATTAACAAATCATAATCATACAAAGCTCAATAATGATACTTACAATTATATTTTCATAGAATATTTTATGGAACATAAGTTAGTTACGTGTACATTACATATATACTGTCCTAATGGGTTTATTTAACAATTAAATTAAAGTGTTACATCTTACCATCTGCCTCATGGCTACATTAATGATTAGATTTAGGTAATGTATATGGTCTTTTAATGTCCTCTAAAAGAGAGACAAAAATGAGTTTTTGCAAAATGTCCCAAGATGGTCTACGAGACATTAGTTTAAGACTATGAAAAGACTAAAAAAAAACAATAAAAAATCACATTTCACATTTAATTGTTACTCATAATGATTTGTAAAGACAAAATAAAATTCAAAAATAGTTTAAAAAATATACTGTAATTTAATAGTTTATTGAAAACCTTGTTAATTTTGATAAGTGTATAAATTTTAATATCTTAGTAAGAAATGATTTTTTTTATATATATATAATTACTATAGCTTATTGCATCACAATATAAAATGACCATCATCAAAAAGTCATTGATGAATAGTCAAGAAACAAACTAAACAAACTTGGGGCAAAATGAAATCACGGTTGTTTCCTAAATAATTATTAGGGTAATATATTTTTAATAAGGGAGGTATATAATTGACTAAGTATATAAAGTAAGATCTTTTTCATTTCTTATCCAAGGGTTGTATCACTTTCTACTTTGGCATAGCAGATAGTTGGCCTGCTGGGTGAATCTAATCACCTCTTGTCTGCTCTTACACAAGAGTCACAGTATTTCTAAGCTCGTGATATGCACCTAAAATAGTTCATGCAGCTGACCTTCCTTTGACGATGCCATGGGGCCTTGATATTTTGAAGTGTTTTAAATGTGTGTTAGTGTTTTAACTTTTATTTGTGTTTCATTTTCAGTAACTATATTATTGTGTTTATTAAATAATAAATTATGTCCCTGAAATATTCTACAGCAACTCAAAACGTGTGGGCTATGCTTCATCGTTCAAGCCTCAAAGTCAGTAAACACTTAAACTGGTACACATGCCGGTGTTCACATGGTTTAAGGTGTCAGTCTTGTAATAGACTGGATAACTGGTGATGGAGAGATTGAGGTTTAAATCTTGGCTAGGTACTCTGAAGGTGGTTTTCACATACCTTCTTCATGTTAATGAAGTTGCATTTCTTCTAGGTAGCCTTTCTAATCCTTACTCTTTGATTAAGCCATAAAAACAAACAGTGCTAAATGTAATAATTAAAAAAAAGTAAACACTTGAGCACGAGATTATTAATCACTTCATGTCATAATTTAGAACCTTGCTTTATTTTATCATTGCAATTGGTTTAATTTTATTTCAGGGAAAAATCAAAAGATTTCTCGGTGAAATCTAATAAACGAGTCAGGAAAAAAAAGAGAATTCCACGCGATGAAGAGAAAGAATCTAGAACAATATTTGTTGGCAATGTCCCTAACAGTTGGAACAAATTCAAAATAAAAAGATACTTTTCTAAGTATGGTGCAGTGGAGAGTTTGAGGTTAAGATGCCCTCCATTGGCTGACCCAAGAGTACCTAAGAAGGTTGCCATCATAAAAAAAAAATTCCATCCTGACAGGACTAACATCCACGTGTTTGTCTGCTTTGTGGAAAAGGAGTCTGCTTACAAGGCGCTTGCTGCAAATGGCACTCTTTTGGATGAGCACCATATTCAAGTTGACCTTGCAGAGAAGGGCTCTAAAGCTGAACATGATCCCAGGAAAGCGATCTTCATTGGAAACCTCCCATTTTGTAAGTTGGCTTATACAATGCACTTGTCAGTCAGTTAATATACCAGATACCTCTTAGTTAAAAGTGACTCTGAACCACTCGTGTCTTGACATTCTTTGACTGGGATTCAAACACAACCTCCTGAATAGTATTGGTCCTTAAGATTGACATGTAGCATTTTCAACCAAAATATAAATACATAGGCTAGGTACTTTTACATAAAATTTAAAATCTGGAACTATCACATAATGACATTGGCTTGACTCAATTTAATGCAACTATTCAAGCAATATGACAAAAATGGTTGATTCATTTACAGTATTGTTCCCCAAACTCTCGCCAGGCATGTATCCTTTTGGGGCTATGGTCTAACCAACATACCCATCTTAAGGAAACAAATACTTGCTCTCTTACCAAATATAAAGTTGCTTTAAATTTTAACAAAGCTCTAGTGGTAAATTAAACAAAGTAGTGACATAAAGTACATTCACCACCCGAGTTCACTTGGATGACAGCTCAAAAAGTTACTAGAAATAATCCCTAATGTGTCCCTACACCAACAGCTGACATCTTTCACTCTGGACAGATGCAGGTAAAACATATGGTAATGTATGAATGTGATAATTAATCACAGTAATTTAGGCCAGTATTATTTATATTTGTTTGAGTTTGGGCACAAAGCTTATTTATTATTTTATAATCGAAAAAATTATTATTCACAGCGCTTTCACAAAAAGTCTAACAAATATAGCTTCAAAATAGCGACCAACAAATTTAAACCGTGTGATTGATTATGATGCATACAAGTTATTTACAATGTTGCACCCATGCATTGGATACAAATATTATATTTAGTTAAATATTTTGAAATACAATAAAATAATCATAAAATAACTTATTATATATATAATAAAGGACAAATATTTTCTCCCTTTTAAGTAAGTACGATGCCTGTATTAAAAAGTATTAATGTATGCACTATATTACACATTATCAATAAAATTCCAAAAAGAATATGTACTTTTAATTATGTTTAAAATATTATTTCAGATTGGATAAAAATAAATTATTAAAAGTAATGAAACAGTTTGAGAAAATTAAGTTTACATTATTTTTAATGCAAAATATGTAGTTAAAAACTTATCATCTATAACAAAACAGTGATCTTTCACCAGTGTTGGCAACCCAAAACCTAAACAAATGATTTTTCAACTGTTATTCAGGTAAAAAGCTATAGTGAACATCCTGTAAATACAGTAATTCCATGGTTTCTTTGGGGCTGACTGACGGTTCACAACCGACAGCTAAAAGCTTTGAAAAGTTACCAGACCAAATTATGTATCCCTACGCCAAACCATATGATCTGCAAAAACATGTGTTTAGCAGCTGTCACTTCTGAGGGTCAAAATTTAGGTATATGCCTAAATGTTGACTGTCAGAAGTCAGCTGTGAGCTGTCAGTCAGCACCAAAGAAGCCATGGAGCTACTGTACATTGTTCAAACTATCTTATATAATGTATTATAGCTTGGAACTAAATTTTTTTAAATAGGTTTATTTTTCAGATTTACAATTTCTTGGCTGAACTTAGCCTTCCTGTTAATTCCAATAAGAAAATAGAAATAATTTGATGATAGAATTAGAAGCTTATGGCAATTTTATCAGAAAGGGATCAAATTTGATAGTTACAATTAAGTAGCTAGATGCAACTTGGTAGATGTCAAAAATATTTTTGTTTAGAGTCAGGCAAAGTGACAAAAACTATGATTCTATTGTAGTTATAGGTCTTAACGATAAATTTAAATTCTTTTATCAACGTGTTTTAAAATGTTAAGTTTTCTAATAAAAACTAGATCATATTTTGTCTAACAAGTGTCAAGTAAAGTTTTTGATGTAATGTAAATGAAAAAAACTAGGCCTAATGCAACTATTATAATTGTTTATTTTTATTCATGCATTTTTGGTATAGATAAATAAATTATAAAAGTAAATTTTAAGAGTGACTAAAAAGTTATTTAACTACTTACACAGTAAAACATCAAGATATTCAAATTGATCTTAATAAATAAAAGTGAGCCACACAGTTTTGTCCATAAGAATAACATAAACTGTTTTCAACTGAGCCATTGTGTCTGGCTACCTCTTAAGTTTTAATAAAGCTCTAAAAAAACCACTACTGCACTCAAAAAATATTATTTCTGGATCTCATACAGCCCAAGTCATTAGTAAACTACCCTCAAATTATTTATATTTGTGAAAGTAAAAATATATTTTCCTTTATGATGTAAAACAATACTCAATTCGAACTAACTCACCTTTTTTTAAAAAAAATTCAATTTTTATAAAATCTTTCAAACATAAATCAACCTTAAAGTAGTTTATTTTAGAAAAATAACATATTAACAAAATCATAGCTATTGTGATTTTTTTTTTTTAAAATCTGTTATTTTAAACTAACTTTTAATTAATATATATATTTATTTTGGGAGGATTGNAAGTAGATTTAAAAAAAAAATTAAATTAGATCACTATTAAACTACCTTGAACCCTCCTTAATTAAAATAAGAAATAAACAAAAGGTCCAAACAACAATTAATAACAATGGCGCAAAAAGGGGACAAGAGGAGTGAGCAATTGGAGTTCTGTTCTTTGAATGCCTGTGATCAAACATTCGAAATCAGATCTTGCAACCCACAACAGTTGCGGAAGTAAATATATGGACAATCAACCTCATAGAGCTCATTAAAGAAAAGGTATATATGCCAAAATTAAAGTTAAACGAAAAGACACATAAAAATACTCTACCTATGGGTATGGTGAACCATTAGACTAATAAATGCATGAACAGGTTTTAAGTTGATATCTATTCATCAAGAAGTTAATATCATATGAAAATATATAATATATTATATAGAGAAAATCTTTAAAATATACAAGAAACTTTCGACAAGCTATTATTCCCACATTATGACAACATCCGAAGTTTTAAAAGAAAAACATAAATTAATTATTTTGAGCACCAGCATTAAAGAACAACATAATAAAATGTGGCTTTAACTCAACAACAACCTTATCATGACGTCAAGACTTCCATTAACAAAGTTCCTTTACAGAATAACTGTCATGTTCATATTATCCTCATTAGTTAATAGCAAAATACATCTCTTATAAAACATAAGAATTAATCCAAAAATATCTTATGCAATGATATTGGTTTGGATTAATCTAAATTATGTAAAAAGTCATGGATGAAGGTAATTTTTATTTAAAGTAATGTATGTAGAGTATCCTTTTAAGATTCATCCATGAAGAAACACGTGCTTCCCAGAAACAATGTGAAAAGGATTTCACCACTAAAATATATTTTTTATACTATTTTTCCGGTTAAAAGAATAACTGCGTCAATTCCTGTTAAAAGGAACAACTTCGGAGTATTTGGCAGAAGACGCCAATCCCCTATACTAATAAGAAGCTAGCATTCACAACACCTGTCGCCAGCACTCTTTCTATTGGTTAGTTTTTACATTGTTGACGAGGAGAGAAAAATGCAAGGGTTATGTAATATATAAACCCTTGTGCGTATGTTTAAGACAGATTCCACCCACGCACAACACAGTCAGAGCCACACACTGGCAGTCACAGTCTAAAATAACTTACATTAATATCACAAGTGTGCAGTGATATAAAAAATTTAATTGGAATATGTATACGTAATTAACAGGTGTCATTTAAATAAACCGTGTGTGAATAAACAGCCATCAACAGTTCTCTTTCTTCAATTTTATTAATATACCGATTTAATTAATGCTCGAATACAGAGCTATAGACAGCTGGTTAAACAGTATCTTTTCCGTACAGTGATGATAGGCGCTTGATCACGGAACTATAGACAACCTAAAAATCATTACAGGATTATTATATCAGGGAATTAACCCGTAGTGTTTCAATCGACGCCTGAAGCAGGGTGATTGATTCCATAGTGTAACAATTGGTGCCCAAAGCGCGGCTCCATCAATCAATAGTTTTACACTTAATAATCTCAGAACAATTACCCCCTATCCCATTATGCAGTTAACGCTAATCAATCTCATTATAATAACATAATATTCCATAGAACTTCTCAAAATACAATTAAATAATCATATGTTGAAGCTTAATGATTTCATAGTAAAATAAGATCATTCTACGTATTATGTAAATCTAATCTCAGTTAATAAGTTCCAATTATTAATAAAAGGTCAAAATATCAAATATGTAACTAATATAATTCAATATCGACATTATTTCACAGTTAAAGATATCGATAATATCCTAAGTTCAATGATCGATCTCTCCAAGGCAAGTAATTAAATCGACATTACCTCAACAATCGATATTATTGACACGACTAAGTTACAAATAAACCACGTAGATATAAACAACCAATCTTATTTTTATTTAAAGCATTTAAGGAATGGCCGAAAGAGAAATTTTAAATATATAACAAAAAAAATTATATTCTGAAAATTGAAAAATGACACCTGGACACGGGAATCAAACCCGGGACCTTTGGCTTAGTATGCCAATGCTCTTACCACTGAGCTATCCAGGATTCGTCCTGTGCCCATGGTCATTCTTCACTCTTCTCTCATATTTTAAGGCAGAGTCGATGATGGACATGCGGAAATCGTCAGCTACAAATGTGTGATTTATTAAGGTCACGAGCTATTAGATAAGGCAGCCACCTTCAACTCGGTAATTGGATTATTGCAGCCATTTGTACAATTCAATTTTCAAAATATGATATCTAGATGGAGCAATCCACACTAAAATGCATAAATAATAGCTTTGGCTATTTGATTTAAAAAAAAAATTAAATAAAAGGAAAATATACTAAAATAGCCAAAGAGAATTTAGACCTTACATTTTAACGATATGAAGCCAGAGCTTCTCCTTACTCAAATATAATCAAGTCCAAGAGTGACGACAAGATGTCCTGCCGCCACTATATATACAACACAACCCAGAGAAAATGGATGACGGGAAAAAAGGGTTGGGGACCAACATATGGAACACATGGGAACAATATGCGCATTACACCAGTTAAACAGTTTCTTAGAGCTTCGAGATTATCCTAGAACATAGACGAGTAAAGTGTCTTTGCCACTAGGGCTCTTTGCCATTACTTCATAACACTCGTGGTCACTCTAATTCAGGCCACAGGTGCGCGTAGTTGTGATTGATATTTTCTCGTGTTGGTGTTCTGCATCAGCGCTGGGAGCGGTGCAATGGGGTAAGAAACAAGTTTCTCTTCAATTCTTGTAGCCCAATGCTACAACCTTTAATTGGAGGACTAAAGTTAAAATCTAATTAAGTCCTGGGGTATGACCATATAACATCTAAATATCAAGTTTGAACAAAATCTATCAAATCGTTTTGCCTTTAATCCCAGGAATAGACAGACATGGAGGCACAGAAATGCAAGGACCACTTTTTTGCGCTTGGGACCACATAAAACCTAAAGATTCATCATAATCTTGAGGCCGAAAATTTACATGGACACAATACTTTCTTTAAGAGAAAGTAAAAATCAAAACTCCCTATGTTTTGCGCACCAATACTCTGCTCTACCATCTGCTCTACCATCGGTCAAATGCTCTGAGCTCAATTCCCGTGTCCAGGTTGTCATTTTTCTCTTACGTTAATCTGACTCAGCTCTCAATACTGATCCTTTGAATAACCATCACATATCAATTTGTGATACACATGAATTAATAATAATACTGTCAGTTACGAGTCTTTGTAGACTATGAGTGGCCAATACTTTCACCATCTATCACATTTTGACTCAATACACCAACTAATAAAAGATGGCCCTTGGATACGAGATGACCCAGGATGGCTCATTGGTAGAGCATTGCCACACAAAGTCAAAGGTCCCGGGTTTGATTCCTGTGTCTGGGTTGCCATTTTTTTATTGATTGAATTAAGTTTTGTTTATTCTGTTCTTACAAAAATAATAAATGTATATATTCAAATTCAATATAACTTTTTATTTTTATTTCAAGTTGTGTAATGTGAAAATTAAGGCTACTGTCTCACCTTTGCATACTTATGCCCTTGTATCATAAATTAAACAATATATCAAATAAACTAACGTTCATGAATCTATACATCTATATATAAATAATTATATATTTTGTTATTTCAGCTGCCGAGGAAGAAGACTTGTGGAAAATGTTTGAAGAATGTGGAAACATTGAAAACATTCGAGTTTCAAGGGACAAGTACACAGGTGTTGGCAGAGGATTTGGATATGTGAACTTTCAGGTAAACTATATATAGCACTTCATAAAATTAAGACTTAGATGGAATGATCTGCAAAACACTAAAACAAAATATAGAAAAATTGGGATTTAATGAATTAGACAGTTTCAGGATTGATAGATATATTAACTTTAAAATTTGAAAATATTGATTAAATTTTTTTGCTTCTAATGAACAACAAATTGTCAAATATGAAAATTGAAATAGATTAATATTTCATCATAACTAAAATATAAGTATTACATGTTAAAAAGGTGTTACAAAACAAAGAAACCATAAAGTAAGGAAAAGACAAAAGTTTGAAGTTCAATTATGTTGTAAATAAAAATTACAAGATTAGAATTTATAGGTTAACATCTGCCATTTGAAGTTTAAATAAAGTGACTATGTGTTCTTGTTACAAAGATTTTGAAGAATGTAATATAGAGTGGAACAAACTCAAGGTTTTAGGTCAAATATGTTAGGTTTAAAGTTTTTATGAAATTTTAAAGTGATGTATAAAATCTAAGCCTTATCTTATTCCAAGTCCCATTACTCCTTGTGATAGCAGCATTCGAAAGATGCTGAGTTTTATTCTTCTGACATATTTCGGTATTTAATATACCATAATCATGGACACAAGTCGTTGAGAGAGACACGAGGTGTGGATACAACCGCTGGCTATCCCTCCTAATTTAAACCATATAGCACTGTTAGGTACAGAAAACTAAAAAATATATGTGTCTATTTTTAGTATTTGTGTAAAGGTATTCAATTCTAGATAAAATATGTTTAAAATGAAATATTTGATAAACTAGAGCAGGGCTCTTTAATTATTTATCCAAGCAGGCAACTTCATAAAATCATAATATATAGCAAGCCAGACATTTAATGTAGTCTGGCTAAAGTTTTGAGCATTACTAAAATATACTTTTACAGTTTAAAAGGGGGTGAAAAAGTTAAACGTATTACATTTGGTTATACATTTTATTATTTCAGTAACATTAAATATAAAAGTTAGAATATTTCTAAAAAATATGAAAACGTAAATCATGTCAAAATCATTTAAACATAAATCATAATTCAAATATAAATCATTAATGAGAATAATGGTCCCTTACCAAATTTGAAAAATGGGGTTCATTTGTTGCCAGAATGATTTGAAGACAGTCTTTTAACACTTATTTCCCAGTGAGGTCCAGATGTTGTGCTTGATAGTGTTCATATGTAAAAAGGATGATTCACAAGCACACATAGACCTGAACATAGTTAATAAGAACAAAGTAAGCTTTTTTATATTTGGACACATGTTTGAATCAATGCCAATCCAAAACTGCACGACCCCTACATATTAAGAGTGATCACTTATTGCCAATAATGATCTCAGATCAATTAGTTCTAACTGAAAAAGTCCTTCGTCAATTTGAGGTAGAAGATGTAAACAAATTTGTCCCTTGAACATGAATGGATTTCCTACAAATTTTATTATTTCTTTTTCATTGTATTAGTCTTTAAGTCAGTCTTCAAAGTTTATCTTCATATTACTTAAGAAATTAATTATAACAGGGTTAAAATTCTTTGACAAAGCATTGCGAATTTATGCAGTTTAAGAAAATGAAGTAATTTTCTTGATGTCAAGTCCAAAGAAAATATTGAAGGTTTTTCTTGAACTGCGTTTATCTTTTCAACCAGATCAATAACTATACATTTGTATTTTCCTTGAAGGTGACTATTCATCATATTAATAGCATACTAACCCAACTTCACCCTACAGCAAGTTTTTGAATTCTGCAGCTCCTTTTAGAGTTGAAGATTCAAGAAACACAATCATTTAATTTTTAAGCTCAATAAACATCTTCATAACTTTACCCTTACTAAACAACAAATATTATTACTAATCAGAAGATCTTGGTGGTATGCAGGGATGTCTAATAATTTGCGGATATTTGGTGCTGTATCATTCTGGCACACAAGACACTGGTGAATAATGCAGTGTAAGGACTACATTTTAAGGCAATGATGGGCAAAGTACGGCCCGCGAACAGGTTCAATGCGGCCTGCGAAAGGATTCAAAATTTTGATAAAAGAGAAAGTGTTAAAAAAACAAGGAATTCATTTCACACTTGTTTGTTTTTATTTATATTTTATACTTTAGTTTTACAAGTCCTTATCGAAATTAACTTTTCCAAATTTGATAGCTCATATCCAGAAGTTTACCGCCATTTTTGCTTCATCATAGATATGTGAGCAATTACTCAGCGTATTCTACCATTAAACTTAAAAAAATTAGTGTTAAAAACAGTAACTAACTTTTTTTTTCCAAGGGTCACCTCGTTCCATTTGGAACCAGACTATGAAACACTTTTAAAAGAACAATAAAAACTCCACACATCATACACTCCTTCATTCAAGTAGTAGGGTTAAGTATCTGTTTTATCTAAGTATTTGTTAAATAATGTAGACAACTCAGTATTAGAATTAGATATCATTGTAATATAAATCCATTTAATAATTAATAGGATTTAACCGTACATTAGTTTGGTAAAATGTGCCATTGTAACATTTTAATAAACCGTTAGCCCGCCTGACGTTTTTCTTTTTCCTTTTGGCCCACTCCTCGAAAAGTTTTACCGTTCACTGTTTTAGGGCATAAAGCTTCCAATCATGGAGGAGCACCATCTCTTACTAGGAGACACATTTTCTGTGAATCGATTTGTTTTCAGTAAAAAAGTGTTGATTTTTTTTTAAGATAGTATACCTGTAGTATTTCTTTTCAGATGAAGTAGCGCAAACAATTCTTTACATAAATGAATGCTGTCGGGTCATCAACTGCTATCGATATTGTTTCCACTCATTTTAAGTCTGTGCAGCTTATGTTTCATAGTTTATTAGATTTTAAAACTCACTCAAAAATAAATTTCACTCAATTCAAATGAGCTCCTCTATCGAATTCAGACCTTAAATAGATGCAGATAAAAAAGTTCAATAGAGTTTTTCATGTTCTTCAAATGTGTTGCACTTAGCTATTACACATGTTTAAAAACCTCTAAATACTCTTGTCATCATGTGCTCATGTCTTTTCTTCAACAATCTTACACATGTAGAGTCAAAAAGCCAAGAGAAATTCTTATTTTAAACTAACAAGCTATTGATGTTATCCTTTCATCTGTACCGTAATCCCTTTTTGGACCAAACATCTTCTTAGGCACCTTGTTTTCGAAAACCTTAAATTTCTTTTCTAAGTGAGACCATGTTTCAAAGCCATAGGTAAAATTGTTTTGTGTTATAAATAACAAATATATTTGTACTAAAAATAGATTAAGGCTCAACAAATAATGGGTAGCAGACCATCAAGCTTAACTTTTTCCAAAATAATTAATTTTATTTTATATTTGGTTTTTTGTTATTGCAAGTTTGAGAAAATAAGCATAACAATATATATTCACTCAAATGCTTATTCCCAACAGCAATTCTAAACAACTATTTCTTTTTGATTAGAGATTGTGACTGGGCTTTTAACAAAATAATCCCCCTCCCTAAACATATCCATGAAAACTAAAATTAAATCGTGATATATAGTGAATATTGATTTAATGTATACGATAAATCACAAAGTCAAAATCCTTAAACCTCTCATCCTTACCCATGGAGAGCTGCACCATACATAGCTAAATGAATTCTTCAATGTGTCTAAATAACATTTGAACAGTTTACACACATCTTTTTTCCTAAGGGGTCATACATGTATTAATTATAACACACTTGTGGTGGGGGTCCATCGTAGCGTTACATTCCGTGACATGTAAGAGGCAGGGGCTTAGGCTAGCATAACGTAACAAAGTTTTAGTTTATAAAACAAACTTTGAAAATAGTCATGTACAAATGCTTTTGCACACTTTTAAAATTGTGTTGTTTGTAAATGTAAATTAAACTGTTTGACTAGAAATTGAATCTTTTATTCAGATTCTTATTTATTTTAAACCTATAAGGTCCGACATGAAACTAACTAGTCTTCTAATAAAAAAAAAAACATTCGAAAATGACATTAGAAAAGGTGCTTTTTTAAATAGTTGAAACTAGGAAGTATTACACAACTTTGGGGGGTAGGGGGACAGGGTGCAAAAGTGTTAAGAGCGTGGTGTGGTAGGAGTAAAAAAAGGCCTAAAGTTGCAACGTAATACATGTATGGCCCCTAATAAACTCAGACTTTTTTTGTTTCAATATAGGACTAGTCATATGGTATTTATCTATATGAACATTTGCCATCCTTATCCACAGAGAATGAGCAGTCATAGGGAAAGATGATATATTGATGTTCAGTGATGGTAATGTGCCGAAGGGCAAGTATCTGGATGGGCCTACCTAATAGGTATATTAAGGTGAGGATGTAGGGAATGTGAGAAAAGGGAAGGGGGGAGTGTTTTTGCACTTTTTTGTGTGTCCAAAATAAATCAAATATTGCTTCAGTACAAACACAAGAGATTAATTTTCTTCAAATGGTGGTATCAATCATTCTTGAATATATTTCATGAGTCTAGTGGCATTAAATGAGAAACTTTTTAAACAGAGACACAAATTTATAATTAAATTCCAAGAAGCCCTTGACATATACTCAAAAACTCTTTAAGTCTATACAGAAGAAATATTTGATTTATTTTGCCCAAAATAATGTTTTGGTATAAAAATGCAAAAATACTATTTCTCGCGTCCCTTATATCACCACCTTAAGAGTGAAAGTCCTGGCAGGTTGTGTATAATGGTTCAATCCGAGGGGGTAGATGGTACACAAGGTGAATACAACCTGTATTTGAGAGAATAACAAAACATGATGGACCTCATTTCTTAATTATTGTGACCCATTCCTATTTACATCCAATTGGCTTCATTTTACTGTTTTGTGCTGATAGGTACTTTGTTAGTTGGTAGTAAATAGTTCCTTGATTATATTCACATGGTGATTTCTCAGCTGTCTTTGTTATGCACATGGATACTGCACATCTGTGGTGGGAGATTAAATAACATTATACACTCAAGTTTGAGAACCAATTATGGTGGCTTCCAAGCTCTGCGGCTTTACCTTGTTGACTTGTGTTAGCAAGGTAGAGAGAGGGTGGTTGCCTGAGAAAGAGTCACAACATGTTCAATAATTTTATGTGCAACACTAATGCAAGTCTATTAATGCTTAAATAGACCTAATTTAATTTTTTCAATCAAAATAGTTTAGCTGATTATAGTATTGTTTCTAACTAGAAAATATAAACAGAATTATTAAAGAGTATTATTTTTCTGACTTGTCTAGAATGCTGATGGTGTTGAACTAGCTCTGAAACTAAACGGAGAAAAGCTTAAAGACAGAGAGCTCCGCATAACCCGATATACCAGTTCAAAGAAAATTAAGAAACCGAAGAAACAGTTTCATGGAAAAGTTGTACAGTCTGATGAAAACACTGAAGGCAAGGTTTCTAAAAAGACTAAGCACTTGAAAAGGAAGATTAAGAACAACATTGAAAATAAACAATCAACAGAAATTACAAAAACAATAACTGATAGCTTAAAAGTTGTCAAGAATTCTCTTAAGATTAAAAAGCCCATGGTTAAAAACTTTCCAGAAGGTGGTTCAGGAAAATTTCAAGGTCAAACTGTACTTGACACAAAGAAACTTAAAAAGGTATGTAACACCTAGAATTTAACTATAGGTACTTTAAACCAAAATTAAGATTAACAACTTTCTTAAGTAACAAAACACATTCATTATTGAATTTAGCATGTGATTCATAACTACACTAAATTTTTCAAAATATCATAGTCATAAAAATATTACAACTATTTTATGTGTGATTGATCACGGTATTATACAGGGTGTATTTTAATTGGTGTCAAATATTCTAAGAGTGTATTCCAATCAACCAAACATTAATAAAAGTTTCTATGGACATGGGTCTAAAAACACTTTAGCGTTTAATTAATAATTCAACAGTAGTAAAGGAACTAAACAAGACAAAGTTTAACAGAAACAAACATTTTGTTACAAAACTTCTTCGAGCCTATGTACTTGCTCACATACATTTATAATACGGTCAACAAGAACGGGAGTTGAGTAAACCATGAACTTTAAAATGTCCCCAGAGATTAAAAAATGTCATTGGGTTTAAATCTGCTGACAAAGCAGGCCATTGGATCCCCCTTTAATTTGAGGAACCTTTAATAATTCTAAAACTAATCGTTTCTAGAGCAATGTTTATATGAACTTTTATTAGTGTTTGGTAGATGGGAATACGCCCTTAGAATATTTGACACCAATTAAAATACATCCTGTATATGTTTTAACACTTGAAAATTTAATTTAAACTGTGGGCCTTTGTAATTAAGACTACTAAACAACATGTTTTAATGTATAACTTGAATATAATACAAATTTTGGGATTTTCAAGGCGATTCAGATTTTGCTTTTAAAAATTGATTTAACTAAATTCGCTGAATGTTTGAGGTGGAAGACAAGCATGGTTGTATTGTTGCAATATCAGAATTTATTGAGCTGTATTTGAGTTCCTACCAAGTTTTCGTAAAATCTTTTACACACAAAATTTCATTATTTTTTCAAGTGTAACACTAGTATTTAATTTCAATGCAATATTTATTTTACACTTTCAGAATAAGAAGAAAAAGCTAAGCACAACAGAATTGAAGAAGAAGAAAATTATTAAGCAACTCGCAGTTAGGAAAGAGAAATAAAAAAACTGATTCTTGTAAAAACTCTTTATTACTGTTGAATTTAATTTTCTTGTTATAATAATTAACAGATTATACCTTAAAGGTTTTTACAAAATTGTATATGTATGTATTTTTTATGTACCCTAGATGAACATGTACATGACAAACGAATACAATGTTATTTCTCTTTAGTTTGTCAAGTTTAAAGATTAATATCTGAAAGCTTATGCAATTAAATATAATAAATGAATCAAAAATTTAACTTGATTATATCCATTAATAAATTTTTGGAAAGTATATTTTTAAATGCATATCAATTATTTTCCAGCAACTGTTTCTTCAACTTTTGTTGAATTTGAACTGGAAAGTACCCTATATTGTCAGCTGCACACGTCTGACAAAACCTTTTTGAGTAAAAAAGGCTGCAGTTTTGTGATTGGCATACTTGTTTATTACACAGATGACAGTCAGACCCTAACAGTAGAAATTGATTTTTATTTGGCGGGGAGAAAGGGTCCTTCATGATATAACTGTCATCTATGAATGAGATTTTCTTGCAGAATGGAGGTTGTTTCCCTTTATAAGTGTAGTGCTCAGTCAGTCCACATGTGGAGCATACAAATTCTCCTCCTTCAATATGTGCCGGAGGTTCTGCTTCCATCTTTGTTAGTCACTTATTTGCTAAGTTATCTGTAAGAAAAAAATAGGAGTGGAATGACAATGTTAGGATAGCCAAATAAATAAATTACTTTCTTTTTTAGCAATTTTCACATCAAAAACTACTTATAACTTTATCAGATCAAGCAAACACATACAAAAAATGGATACATACAAAATATATTTAGTCATTTAACGTTTTACTAATGACACACGTTCTTTGGGTGCTTCTTGGGGCCACCAAAATGGCTTCATTGTATGTCCTGTTCCATCATAAATTTGAAGTGTCTCAGAATCAAGAGCTTCAGAAACCCTTAGAAGGCCTATCCCGACATTTCTTTCTACCCCACGCAGCTTGCCAATCGGTTTCTTGGGTACTCCGCTGGCTGCTAATATTGGTGCATCATGTTCAAGACCATTCTTGGGGACCAGATCAAATATAAGGGGCATTAAACGTTTCCTTACAACACCTGTGTGATGTGTTCTTGCCGTAAGTTCTTGCCCAATGTAGCAACCCTTGTGGAAACTCACACCATGTAGATAGTCACAGTTTGCTTCTAATGGAAAACAATTTCCTGTTGGAATTTCAATGACACCTTCCCCTACACCAAGTTTATATCGTAAAATCTTATATTGTGCTTCATCTTTAGGCAATTGTACTTCCTCATCCAATTCTGTGATAATATCTGTCTCATTCTTATTAGCCGCATATAAAAGCCGTATACCAAGAAGACTCAGTCGTGGGTCCTTACAAGCGATAATATCTCTATTTGAGAGTTCTTTGATTGTACAGTCAATTTGCAATAAAATCTGTTCAGTTAAATTGTTTGGTTGTGAAGAATTATCGCAATTGTTTATAAACACATCGGCAACATAAGCATTATACAAAGCCCAAACCTTTAATTCACTTTCTACATTCTCAATATCTATTTTCCTACGTACACGATACAATTTCAAATGTTTTTGCAATGAGTTTACTGCTGCAGAGTCACTTTCTATATAATAAGCATTTTGTGAATTTGTTCGATAAATTATGGCATCATAGAGAACACGCCCTTTTGTATTTAGAAACATTGTATACATACTTAAAGCCCCTTCTTCCAAATGACGCATATCATTAGTAACAAGTCCTTGTAAAAACTCTGTCACTTCGTTGCCTGAAACTCTCAGGATGCTGCGATGGTTGAGGCATTCTAGGGTCCTTTTTCTACTATGTTGTTCAAATGTTGTTGATAAATATCTGTGAAAAAGTGCCTTCTTACAAGGACTCATTGTTATGTGTTTGATAAATGAGAACATAATTACTTGTTGTTGATGCACGTGTAGTTTCACAAATTCTTCATTTAGGATTACCTCGCAGCTATTCCATTCCACCCTGTTTCAAAGGAAACAATGTTACATTTATATAATTTAAGTCTTTAAGGGGGAAACCTCTTTACTTTTGAGGTATGATTAGAGAGTAGTTTTATTTTTAAAACTATCAAACCTTGGACCACTATGTGATCAACTTACTACTAAATGTAGTGTGTTCAATGCTCTCCTGGCAGCAAGTATCTCCTGTTCCCAAAGATTAAAGGGGGTAGCTGCTTTTGGGGTGATAATGGCATAGTTTATACTGCTTAAAACTAGATTTTGTGATCACTACACTAATACTTTCAACAGAAAGGGTAATTATTTACAGGGTAGCCCAGTGTAATGGAATTTTGGAAGTCCCCTTTTACACAAAATAATTAGAACAATTTTTTTATTTTATTTAAATTTACTAATAAACTATGTAGTACACTTCATCTACTATGAAAAGTAGCAGTCTTACCTTGGCAGATCAGAGTATGGTCCTATCTTAAAAGTTACGCCATATTGGGCCATGCAAGATAAGCTTGCTACCTTTCAGATTAAACATAAAGTGTACACCAGAAATAGATTGTCAATTACTAAGCTAAATTATTATCATCATCATGTTTATAAAGCTAACTCCCTTTAAAAGAATTGATGGTGTAAAAAAATATGTACATTTGAACTAATGGAGGTAAGCTGCCTCATTGATGCCTCCACACACCACCTATGGAAAACTGTTTTTTTTTGTTGTAATAATATAATTAAATTATATAGGCTTAATGACCTTGACTTCAACACTTAACCCATCTACAGACTCTGTATCCATAAGGTGTGTCGTACTCTGTAAGAGATAGACTCCATATTATCAGATCGAACTATCTACAAAGTCCATATCACTTGTAGAAGTTGACTCAACTTTAATTTTCTAAAGACTACCAACCACACCAAAGTAAGCGTGCACGCACATCAAAATGAAAGCACCAATAACATTATCATAGCAATTACACAAACTAGCTTATGTTTTAAACATTTGTGATTGCACTTAATCTATCTTTCAAATATTGCCTTTCCTAAACCTTTTATCAAAATATGTTGTGTAATTACTTGTGTTAATAAGTGTTCAGCTTGGATATCGTCTGCTTGCACCTAGCTCTAGAAAATTTTCTTTCCAAGAATTAAATTGGACGTTGCCTCCAACTTTCTAATAGGAGGGCATGGTCAACGTGACTACAGATAAGGACTGTGTAGATGTGATTTCCATTTTTAAGGTCCAGAAGGATGCAGAACTTACAGATTCTGTAAATGGGGCTTAAGGCTGGGTTTATATAGATGCATCACATAAGTACAGTACAGTATATTGTCTATAATATAAATAATGTGCATTTGTAGTCCAGTTTGTGGAAAGATTAGCCAGTACTAATATATCATTGCCCAGGGATGCCCGAATGTGCTAATCCTCTGTGCTTTCTGGTAATGTTTTGAGGTGATTGATGGTGATAGTGTATATGAGGGTGTGGAACCAGTGAAAACCTTTAAACCTAACTAAACCCTGGTGATCAATGGGGTAGTTCTCCTTTCGAGAAAAATACCCAAGGTACCAGCCAAGAATCTAACTCGAAACCGCTAACCTTCAAGCCAGATGTATTGACCACTACACCACAGAGCTGGATGGGTCTGTAATAAAACTAAATAATTAAAGTCTTACTCAAATTGATTTTTTTTTATTTCTAAAAGTTAGTTAACCTCCTCACTAATATTTGAATTGAAATTAATGTTAGCGGGCTCAGCCCATAAACGTTAATTACAACTTCTTTAAAGAGTTTATTGGGAAACAAGTTCAATGAACTGTATATTATGCAACATAAAATCAACCTAATTTAAGTGGTTCCTGTACTTTTAAATCACATTTTATTTTCATTTCGTTTCAATTGTATTATTATGGATAGGTATTTTGATAGATCTAATTCTCAAAAATAAAAAATGTAATATTTCCCTTATTTTCAATAATATTTACAATCGTAACACCAAAACAAATAATTCTGTTGTGTCTATTGGTGTTTTGGTTGGCTAAAACCTCTCCTTGCATTCTATTGAGCTGGTGTATCTCAAGTCCATGCATAATGCATAAAAAGTTTAAAAAAATTTATAATTTGTGTACTATTCACAATGTTTCAATTATGAAAGCTATAATTGGATCGTAGCTTATAGTGGGCAGGTCATGCAGCGCGAGTGGGAGAATCCAAAACTCTGTTCAGAGTATTAACTGGCAAACCCAATGGGATGAGACCATTGGCAAGACCTAGATGCAGATGGGAGTATAACATTCTAATGGACCTGAAAGGGTATAGTGAGGTGGACTGTATAGAACTAGCTCAAGAAAGGAAGTAATGAGGTGGACTGGAGAAAAGTAGTTCAAGATAGGGATAGATGGGATGATATGCAGTAGACCTAAAATTTAGGAGCTATGACTTTAAGTTTTATAAAATTAGGTCTTATAAAGTTTAGGTCCACTGCCTGTTTGAACAGTTGAGGATATTTTGTAGTAATCTATGAAAAATGAATTTTAGGTCCAGTGCTTTTAGGTCTAGTAAATTTAGGAGCTATAAAATTAGGTGCTGTTAAGTTAGGTCTTATGGGGTTTAGTTCGTATAGCATTTAGGTCTTATAAGGCTAGGTGTAATAAACTATAAATTCCATCTCATAAATATTCGGTCCCGTCACGACCATCAAATAAACAATATTAAAATAATCCATCAGCTCTTAGATTTTAGAACCTATGACATTGCCTTGAGGGCTATAGGACCTGGGGTTGAAGGTGCATGTCAGAACCTGCATAGGTTGTGTACAAGGGGGATAGGGAGCCATTTGGTTTTTCCACACCTGCTATAAGGTTAAACATAATTTTAATACCATTTAATAAGATTTTAATTCTATTTTAATTCTATGCCACCATCTCTATTACCGTGAGGGTTAGAGGATGAGGGTATGGAGCTAGGGGCTAAAGGGGCAGGGGGTGGAAAGCCTGTAGAGACCTGCACAGGTTGGTAGAGTGTAATTCACCGTTATAGACTCAGAGCTAGGGTTCCAGGAAATGGGGTGATGGGTTCATGTAGTTGGGTGTATGATAGAGAGGTTTAGTGTGGAGGATGTAATCAGGATAGGTTGGGTGCATCAGCATTCGCCTGGAGAGAGAATGATGGGTGGGAGGGTAAAGCGGGTGTAGGAAAGAAGGGGTGATTGGGTGGGGGTTGAAGGAATAGGAAGAAGGGGTGGGAGGATTTAAGCAAAGGGGAAAGGAGGGAATTCACTGTTATATGGTCTCAGGGCTATTATGACCATTCAATGCAAAGTTAGTTTCTACCGCTAAGCTTCACTTTCGAGAAAAAGATAGTGTTAGGGTTATTATGACCACCCAACTTTGTATTGCCCGCTAGTTTTAGCTTCAACTTGGATTCTAGCTTCAACGCACAGAATACAATCAGTTTGCGTCAACACTTTTCCAAAGAATATTATATTACCTTTTAAGAAGTTAGAGGCTAGAACTTAGGTAAATTTATTTCAAGAATGCTGGTATTCATAACTGAATGTTATTCATATATTTTTATTTTCCCCAAAACAGCTGACCACAAGTCACATTATTTGCAATAAAGATTTAACCTAGCTCAATTTAATAAATCTCTTTCATCATTTTGTTTGCCTACATTTTGAAATTAAAATACTAGGCCTATATTATTCAAAACACACAACATATTTTAGTCAAAAAATTATAATGTGGAATGTGCATTCAAATAGTAATGTCACATGGGAAAATTAATTAGTATG
>CABFOV010007765.1:0-12538 GCA_902141375.1 Timema poppense
TTTATGGAATTAAACATCCAACCATAAATTTAAAGGTAGTTTACTGACGGACACAAAGAGAAAAAAATAATTGATTTTCTTAAAATTTGCTTTAATGATTTTGATTAAATTATATATCTATACAATGTTTATCATTATAAGCAAGATGATAATTCTCAATTTCTTATAATCATGACTTTGGCCACAATTTTGATCATTTTTACGCAATTATTTGAGACACAAAATAACTTATAATTGTAAAATTGTAATACTAATAATGACACAAATCTTTTGTTTGAAATGGCCTATATTTTTTGAGCTATAAGCCAAATATATATATATATATATATATATTAGTTCAGGTCTTTGAAAACGAGATTAGATTCATATGCTCTTTGGTGGACAAAGATGTTTCTCTGTTCTTAATTTTTCTGTAATTGTGTTACTAATTCATAATACCCTAGAGTAAGTAACATTGTAGATTATTTTATCTTTGGTGTGATGTTTCTATAATAATGTATAAATTTATTAGTTCGTTTCACAAATGTTACGAATTTTTCGTAGATGTCTGTTTTAAGATAAAAATGAGAGAAAGGCTGTGTGGTCCACAGTACCATTTATTTTATAAATAATTGTTCAGATTTCTTTACTTAAGTTTGGTACAGATTTACTTTTTTATTTGACTTGTGTCTACTGAGAACAGAAATACAGCAGTCTACGTATGGATATTTAATATTTAATCTTTTATATTTAAGAATTTTGCATTAATGGGATCAATTTTTTTAAATTATTATTATTATTACTAAACTTTCCAGAATATTTAGGAACATAAGATAAGCTACCGAAGACCATAATTTGAGAAACACTGTAATAAACTGGATAAATATCTAATTAATTTTGATAAACAAATATTTAAGCTGTAAAAACTACAAACATTCTACCCAAATCCTACCATCCCACCTTAAAGCGGATTCTATTTTTTTTCGTTCTCCCCTTTTCATTCTTAGTTCATATCTGCTCTTGCCAAGAATCTATCCCCCCCCCCTTTATCTTTACCCCCTCTGCTCTTATTTGTTTTTCGTAGTAGATGTAGGAGTCATCCATCTCTTCATCTTTGTTCAGAAAGATCCAGTTTCTGACCACAACTGGAGAGAAAACCTTCAGTTTCCAGAAAACACACAAAAAGAGCATTCCCTCGCTCCATTGGTCATCATTTGCAATTCCCATTCACTTGTCATTCTGTTACCGCCATCAAAACCCGGTTTACTTGTTGTTTTCCTCTCGGCTTCCTTTATGGATGCTGATCTCTTTGGCCCCGGCTTTCGGTTTCGTCTTTTCTTCCTCTCTTCTTGTTTGTATTTCAAGTGAGCTTATTTTGTTGTTTTGGTTCGTTCCCTTTCCCCACTTGACTCTTGTGACATCGATTAAGAACGGACAATATCTAAGACTTTAGTTTTACTTTAGTTGGTGTTTTATTATTATTTATTACTTTCTCATCAAGAAAAAGGATTGTAATAATTAACATATTTTAACTCAGGTTTATGAAGAATGTTAACGTTTTATGTTCCTCCGAACTAAAAACCGCGGGTACTACCATTCTGACTGTCAATATTGATCTAATTCTATCCAGTCCACCTCATTACACCCTATCTGGAGATAGTTATATCCAGTCCTTCTAATTAGACGCTAATCCTTGGGATGGATTTACTTCATTACATCCTCTCTCTTTCAGCTCCATTATATCGTTATCTTCCCATCTGTGTCTAGGTCTTCCCATTGGTCTCTTCCCATTGGGTTTGTCAGTAGATACCTTGAACAAGCTTCAAGTTTATTCCATTCTCGCTGCAACCAAAACCCAGTTATTTTTCGTGTTTTTTTTTTGTAGTGAAGATTATGTTTTTTTTTATGTATCTACAATAAATAAATGGAGAGCTCTATGATTATTGAAATTCTCATGGCAGTAAATCTAAATATTTTTAATTTGTTAATTGAAACTATTAATAAATTTATCACATATTGTATATATATTTTAAATTAATTTTAATATTATAAGACATGTTTCCGAATATATTTTTTATTTTTACCACCACAACTCGGAATTCACAAATTATCTGAAATCGGGACTGTCTCTTTTAGTTCATGTATCAGAGATTCTACCATATATGTTATAAATATTGAATAAATTACAATATTTTTAAATTAATTGAAAAATTATGTTTACATTCCGCTATGCCCACAAGAAATATTCAATAAATATCGAGACTAATAAATGTATCTACTGAAACCAACATTTAATTTATCTTGGCCAAAAAAAGGGTTTTGGTATAAAAACTGTAAACATACGTACCTTGACTTATGTTCCCTTTCTCACCACTTTATATACGGACCTATCTTGCCCCCTAATCACCTGTTCCCAATAATGGCCCGATGTCTGTGCTACTGCGCTCAACACCGTCAGTCAATCCTTGCCTGGTTTCTAGAGCCCCGTCCAAAGATCCTCCTGATTCCTGAACAAAAGGTTCGTCTGTAATTATTACTCCAGTGGGCAGGTAAAAGCCCTCGTCTTCTTTATCTACATTAGTGGTGAGATGCTGACTGCAGATTGCGTCAGATGACCTTTCTTTCGAGATTACAATCCAATTTTCATAGAAAGGAGCTTATTTGACAGCTAGAAAAGGTAACTGGATCTACTTTCAGGTGCACACACGTCAAGTCATGTGATATACAGCTGTCACTTTTGGTACTATCAATACATAGTGCGCTAAAAAAAAAAAGTTAGCTTATTATTTTTTTTAGCACCACGTCTCACTACCAGTTCAATCTTAACGCTTATGTACTAATTACAATAATGGTTTTAAGGAGCAGGAAGGCTATATTTAGAGGATGTATACCCGGATTTTCGTGGAGAATGAGTTGAAAACCATTTTGAAGAAAAAACACCCTTGGTATAACTGACCAAGATTCAAACCTTTATTCTCTCATCTTCGACAGTCTAGTATACTGTGAGAGTAGCACTTTAGACCATGCGGCCACCGAAGTGGTTTAAAAAAAAGTTTATTTCTATATTATAACATTTTCTTCTCAGAAATCTGCTTGGAGATATGTCAATAGGAGCAATAGTGGGTTATGTCATAAAGAGACCGGGAAATTAAAATACTACGTCACTGTGTATCTGGGAGTGATTCTCTGTGTGGTACAGAGCCACAGGTCTAGAGTTCAATCTTCGGTACCTACATATTTTCCTGTGATGCAGTGGGTGGTGTCAAACATGGCTTCGTGAAAACAAAAATTAGAAGTTTATTGAATAAACTAGTAGCGGCTCCTGTCTATAGAAATGAGATTAATTGCCAGAGGGCTCGTTGTGTTGTCTACATGATACCCTCTATAAGCAAAAGTTGACACTATCTTCAACAACAGACGCATGACTCGATTGCGGGCTAAAGTCATAAAGTTTGTGTATTGGAGTTTTATTAATTATGTCACAATGGTAAGTATTGACATGAAGCTAGGTACTATTATATTGATCTGTCTAGTTGGTCAGGCGTGCTGATCTCTCTCCTAATGTTGTGGCGTGACCAAGCCATCATGAGGTGTTACACTAAGTGGACCTGACAGGTGACAGGGGTTGGAGGAGGGGTGTTCTACTTGGCATTGACGTCAAACTGTCATCTGTCATTGTCCTTCCTTGCCACTTTATGACATATGCGACTCTCGTCTTTATCTGAACTAGAAACATTATTAGGTGTGAGGTCAACACATCTGACTATATACATACTGTACTGGAGGAAGGATTCTCTTTTGTATCCCCCAAACAAGAATACGAGACTATAAATAGGGGTGTGCAAAGAGTTTAGATTCTGAAGCTTTAGGTCGAATTTCCTTCTGTTCAACTTCAACACCATCGATAGTCTTCACATCTTAGAAATATCCAATACGAAGAAGATAACGTTGACATATTATGGACATTTTTCAAATATCTCACTATAGATGACATATTTGAGTCCAGAAACATTTTTGGCACAGCTTTATAAGGTGGGAGGATAGAAAAGGTAATATTTTTTGTAGTTTTTATAGCAAAACATTTTGTAGTCAAAGCAAATCAAATATTTCTACATTAGAAAAATAAAGTTTCATTTTATTCAAATGGTGATATTAACAGTTGTTGAATGTCCGTCAAGCGTGTCCTGGAATTTAATGACAACCTTTTCTCTTCATTTAGAAAGATAGGAAGGATGAGTCCAATAAAGAGATGGGAGGATCAGAAAACAGAAAGTGTGCAAGTGAGAGGAAACAGGTAATGATCATTTAAAAAGTGTATCATCACATGATAATATGCTCATGAAAGATATAACCATATGAATAAAATTAAACTTATGTTTTTACTGGAGCAATATTTTATTTATTTTAGCAAACAAATTTTGTCTATAAAAACTGCAAAAACACTGACCTTGACAGTATTTTAACACCGATTATAACTCACTTCGGTGGCTGCATGGTCTAAGGCGCTACTCTTGCAATAGACTGGCTCCCGATGACAGGGAGATCGAGGTTCGATTTCGGTTGGGTGCATTGAGGGTGGATTTTCCTAAACGGTTTTCCACTCTATCTCTACGCAAATGAAGATGCTCTTCCACTAAACTCAACCTTCCTCATCTCTAACACATTAGAGTAATTGGTATAACCTGAACGAGTATTAAGATGCGGTGCTAAAAAACGACCAATGATCACCTTACTAAGCATAGACAGCATAATAATATAGAGTTTGCTTTGGTGTTTGCTCTAAGCCTTTCTATTTACCTTAATGGGCTTATTATATAGTGTAAAAATTAAAAGTAGTGTTATGTGAAAATAGTAAAAACTTTTCTCTGACTCTGCTATATATAGTCCAAGTATTCCTTTGATTTCACTTCTACTTTTAAAAGGAGAGCTTCGTATAACCCTACAATATATATTAACTAAATTAATTTTTGTTGTTATTTTCTAAACAAAGATTATTAAAGCTACTGGTTTAAAAATATCTTAAACATCAATAAGCAACACTTAGCCTTGTGTTTTAACCATTACCTTAATCATAATTTTGACCCTACCTTTGTAACCTGCATCGACGTGCCTTCTATTTTAATTACTCTTCTTCATTCTCAAACATTTGCCTTTTCTCCATCTCAACCCACCTTACACTCAACTCCACCTTTTGTTTCACTCAGGCTCGTTCTAATGTACGGGGCCCATGTTGTGTCGACTTCTTGGTGTTGATACTCACTTTCAACGACGAGTCGTGTGTGAATAATATAATCAAGCTAACAGATAAAAAAGACAACCAGCTGTTAAAGGTGATGATGACATGATCTACAATGAACTGATGGTCTCTTTAAACAAGAGCTATCGGAGAGTTTTAGAAATAACTCATGTGACAATAGAGATAAGTTGCGGTGAACAGAAGGTATCATCCCAGGATGTGTGTGTGTGTGACAGCAAGTCAAACATGTAGAGCAGTCGAGGCTTGGATAGCTTAGTGGTGGGGGGGATTCACCACTTCACATGGATACATGTGTGACAATAGCCGTGTCATATGGTCGAGATGATCAGCTCCAAAGCAAGAAGGATTACCAGGATTACAAACAGAAACTTTGAGCAATAATTAGAAGTGTTTGTTTTCGGCACCGTGCCATACTGGTGGGTATGTGTTGAGATGTTATAAGGAAAAAGTTCTGTTCGATCCTGGTCGGATGCACTGAGGGCAATTTTTCCTAGATAGTTTCACGGGTGCAATTCCTCTCAATTCAACCTTCCTCATCTCTAACACATTAGCGTAGTTAGTACATGGCCTATAACCCGAATGGGTAGTAAGACGGGGTGCTAAAAAGAAGTATTAGATAAACAAATGAATGCGAACCTTTGTAGAACCGTTATGTTCATAAATCATATTTACATTTCTTATCAACAATAAGTTAATTAAAATAGTTTTAACCTTTGCCTGACATTTGTCTCTCCCCCCCTCCCACACCCCCGTGCCCTTCTTATGACCCACTCGTTTCTTAAGACAATACATTTTGAAGTATAGGTTCTAAGTGCCGCCTTTATAATTCAAACCATCCACCGGAGGCCGCTACTTCAGAAAATTTTCCTATTCAAAGTTTTCCGGAAAATTTTCATCTCTAGATATGTGAAATGGAACATTTTGTTCAGTAAAACTTACCGACAATTGTTTCCTTAAATTTCTTTTTTGCGGAAAAAAGGTAATTTGTTTTCCGAGAAATAATCCATTAGTCAAAATAGCCCAAGTTAATTTCTTGTAAGCCGTCTCCGGTGGTCGAATGATATAATATGTCGGGGGTTTCTTCTAACTGCCCTTTTTGCGGCCCAAAAAGTTTCTTCGGAAAGTAATCTACTCTTGTAAATTAAAGTTGATGGTTTTAGCCGAGAAAGTGAAAGTTTTTACTGGTGTGAGGGAAAGCCATTAAATTTCCAACTGATGTTCATGCTATATTATACCTAAACGTCTCTATTCAAGCAATATTTTTACAATTTGGTCTAAAAGTTTTTTTTTTTACTATATACAAACTGCAAAAATACATATCTTAATCCACTTTTCCTTCTATTCCGCCTTAAATATTTTATGCTCAGGTGATACTCGAACTCCGACCCCTCAATGCTAAGGAAACGAATAGGACTTCCCTTTCATCCTTTTTTTTCCTTCCTCAGCACCTTGGAGCCGGAGCTACGACTAGAGCGCTCCACTGCGGATATGACTGGAATTAATCACAGGGGACGTTAATAGTAGCGATGAGTTCCCGTCTCCGGAAGTGGAAATAATTTCCTCCCCGGCCTTCCACCCCCTCAAACCAGCCGCCCTCCCGTCCCCCTTGCCCTCTTCCACAACCGTACGACGACCAAGGGAAAACGTACGGTCGATATTTTGACTCACAGTAATGTCACGTGGTCCCACAACACCGATGTTTTAACCACTTTATCGGCGGTGATGGCTATAATGACTATACTAATTCAACTTACAAACGTAAATAATGTGGGATTTAAGGGCTGAAGAGTGTTTTTATGAATTTTTACTTAGAACATTAAAATTAATATCGAAATATTTTTTAAGTATTAGTGTAGTGTTTTTGAATGCATTATACAAACGTGAAATATGACTTGGTCCTTTTTTATGCGAATACTGGTCAAGTAAGCCTCTGTAGATTTTAATGAGAATTATCGATACCTAAATTATACACATATTTTTTCTAAGTGGAAGAGGACATCAAAATCTTTCCCTCTACAAAAAGACAAAGGCAAATATTTAAAAAAAAATTAATAATTTGAGATTTAGCCGTAATTTGTCTATACTACTTAGGTTTGAGTAGATGATTATATCTACTATTTTTAGAAGACAAATGCCTTTTATTTACAGACTTTTAGTATCGAAATCTAACTTTTTATTTAAAAAAATATAATATTTTTTTACTATAAAACAGGGCCTCTAATGATATATTATTCTATCTCCCTACGAATGCAGGTATATTTCCTTTAAACCTAGCCCAATCATCCCTTCCCCTTTATCGTAATCTTATGAATGACCTAGACGTCTACTAGGAATTTTTACAATTTTCTAGTTTTAGTATCATAGTAATATTTTTCTCCTCAGTTTTTTACTAATTAATTCAAATAAGTACATAAACCTAGTGCTACCTTAAATGTCGAGAAGAGATTTACGGCGTTTAAAAACAAATTACTTATGAAAATGTTTGCTTTAATAAGAGATGAATATAATGGAATGTGAAGGAGGTTACATAATGAACAGTTACATGCCATGAACTAATCATAAGACATCGTAAAAGATGATTAGGTATCGTAAATTACGGTGGGAAGGCCATGCAGCGCGAATGGAAGATTCTAGAAACTTGTTCAGCGTATAGACTGGCAAACCCCATGAGAAGACCAAGACGAAGATGGGAGAATAACATTAGAATGGACCTTAAAAAGATAGGGTGTAATGAGGTGGACTGGATAGAACTAACTCAAGATAAGAATATGGTGTAATGAGGTGGACTGGATAGAACTAACTAAAGATAAGAATAGGGTGTAATGAGGTGGACTGGATAGAACTAACTCAAGATAAGAATAGGGTGTAATAAGGTGGACTGGATAGAACTAACTAAAGATAAGAATAGGGTGTAATGAGGTGGACTGGATAGAACTAACTCAAGATAAGGATAGGGTGTAATGAGGTGGACTGGATAGAACTAACTCAAGATAAGGATAGGGTGTAGTTATGTGGACTTGATAGGACTAGCTCAAGATAGGGATAAGGTGTAATGAGGTGGATTGGATAGAACTAACTAAAGATAAGAATAGGGTGTAATGAGGTGGACTGGATAGAACTAACTCAAGATAAGGATAGGGTGTAGTGAGATGGACTGGATAGAACTAGCTCAAGATAAGAATAGGGTGTAGTTATGTGGACTTGATAGGACTAGCTCAAGAAATGGATAAGGTGTAGTTATGTGGACTTGATAGGACTAGCTCAAGAAAGGTTTAGAGTATAATGAGGTGACATGATAAAACCAGCTCACAATAAGAATAGTTGGTATACTTTTGTAAGTGTGGCAACTAACTTTTGAGCTCATAAATCCATAAAGTGAGTATAAACCCAATGCTTTGCCTCCAAAGAACCGATCACGAACATTAATTTACCGCTGCCCTCAAGAGAAGAAGTCAATAGTCAATTTATTTTGTAAAGCAATGGTTTTAAGTGGTATTCGTACCCAAGGAGGTATGTAGTTTACTTATTAAGGGTACGTGAAAATATTGTAGAAAGGGTGACCATTATCTTTGGATCAAAATAGCTAATATAAAATAAATGTTATTAAAACCAAGTCCAGTGCCCTTGGTATTTATGTTTTTTTATTCTTATCTAAATTTAGTATATTTTTAATGTTTTCTGTCGCTTTGTATATCATCAAAGCTTTGTTATTAAACTATAATCAAGCTATACATAGATTTAACCAAAGGGACGCGGGAACTTTGTACATATTTTTACTGAACTTAAGTGTTTTATGATTATTTTTTTTAGTCTGACATGTATAACATAATAATTGATTATGCTTTAAAAGGGCTTATATCATACTTTCTGCCAAAATAATTAGTTTTCAAAACCTAGTAGATTACGACTAGAGAGAAGAGATCTCTTCATAATGTATTATAAAAAAAGTATTGGGGAACTTGAGAATGTGTAAGGGTTCGGCCAGACTGACAAGCGTGCGAGCGAGTGAGCGAGCGCGCAAGCGACTGGGTGGCCACACTGGCGAGCGAGCGAGCGAGCGCGTAATTAGCAGACCCTAGTTCATTAGAGAAGATGTATCTGTCAAAGACACTTGGTACATCGTAAAGGTTCGAAGGCTCAGTGAACTGAAGGTGATTCTTAAAACTTATTTATTGTTGTGGTTTTTTCATACTCTCCAAACTAATGGTGATTATTATTTGTAAAGGCCTACTTTGATTATAATATTGAAGTATTTTAACATATCGGGCTTACATATATTTATGGTCTTACCAATTAAATTAGGCCATTAATTGAAAGTGTGTTAAAGCTATCACTGATAGAAAAAAGTCAAATATCATGTCAAAATGAGAAGTTTCCCAGCACTCAATGAAACAACATAGAATAATATTGCCTAGCGCCTGTAAACTCGACTGTACCGGGTCGAGCACGCGCGCTTGAAAAATAGAAACAGTTCTGTCTTTTAAGTGCGCGCGCTCAGTCGCTCGCTCGCTCGCTCCAGTGTGGCCACCTCCCATTACAACCAATGTGTTCTATTTTATATTTTAGTCGCTCGCTCGCGCGCTCAGTCTGGCCGCCCCCTAAGCAAACGAAGGAATACGTATTCGAAATGATCGTTGGTCTATTGTAAAGATTCCTAATCACAACTGGCAAATAAATACCATGGATGCATTTAGTTCTAAATAAAAAAAATGGCAGTGCTGATTTTCAATCTTAGAATAAGAATACCTGCATGTGATGGCAACACACTTCTTGTTTATTATCTTTAGTTTTATGTTTAATGGTGGGGATGTAGGGAACAAGAGAAAATGGCGGTGATTTTGAAGATTTTATAGAAAAACATTTTTTGGTCTAAATAAATAAAATATTGCTCCAGTAGACACATATAGTTTAATTTTCTTAATTTGGTGATACCAGCAGTTGTTGAATATCTGTCATATGCATAGCGGTATTAGATGAGAAACCTTTGAAATCAAGAGAGAAAAAAGTTGTTTATTAAATTCCAGGACACGCTCGACAAATATTCAACAAATTGTTGATATCACCACGTGAATAAAATTAAACTCTATGTTTCTACTAGGAGAAATATCTGATATAGTTTGAACAACAACAAAAATTAAATTTAAAAACTGTAAAAACATTACCCTTTTCTCGACAAATATAAACACCAGGGCATGGATTCAATAAAAGTTGCAAATAGATGCGTTAGTGCGACTTTTCAGAGATGTGCCAAGATCCCTATTCATTCAAACAAATAGTCTGGTAAAATTCCGCGATACACACGACGAATGCCAAAGAACTAATCCCCTCACGCAAATCCAACGCATGTTTAAAAAGTAAAAATAAAATGAGTTAGATCCAGACAAAGAACATACTATATCTTACTGATTGTTCAGTGCCTTAATACGTAGATAAACTTCAGGGTAGTTGATTGTTCCAGCACCGCCCCTTCAACTAAACCCTTTTATAACGCCATGACTGAAAGAGTCACACACTTTATTTTATTATCTCTGACGTTCAACCCTTCAAATTGTAAACGAACCTTGATAATCCCACTAACCTCAATGTCTCACGCATTCCCCTCTATCGATTGAGCTAGTTGTAAAACCCCTTAGGCCTTTTTTTTTGCGCGTGTGTTTGTCATTATCCAGTCGCGTACTTCAATTGGATTGTTTATATCGGCGTCGGTAGATGCTGCATCACAGTCCCCTGAGACGGGGGAAGGGGGCAGTGGGGGTCCCCGGCGGACGGCCGGTCACGTGTCTCGATGGCACTGACAAATGACGAACGCCAACCGCCGTCAACAAATTGTTCCTGAGACCCCCGGATGTATTGGTGCCTGTAGGTTCCACATTCGGCCACGTGGACGCGCCTTTGTCGACTTCAGACTTCCCCGCTCGCTCGCTAGCTAGCCTTGTCACGAGTATCGCCGTCTGAAAAGCAGTTCATTAATTTCATTGTGTTCTATAAAAAACACATAAATAACCCCCCCTTCCACCCTCCCTCTAGGAAAATGCTTTGGCTCAACACTTTCATGAGAAACCATACGTAATTACTCTCCATTAGTGCTACTAGTGTTATGTCTGTAGAGGTTTTATATGAAAAATGATTTGTACGCTAGCATTGAGGGACTTTCACTTGAACGACTTTAATATGTGTAAGGGTTCGGTCAGACTGACGAGTGAGTGAGTGACTGCATGGCCAGACTGACGAGTGAGTGAGTGACTGCATAGCCAGACTGACGAGTGAGCAAGCGACTGCTCGGCCAGACTGACGAGTGAGAGATTGACTGAATAGCCAGACTGACGAGTGAGCGAGAGATTGCATGGCCAGACTGACGAGTGAGTGAGTGACTGAGCGACTGTTTGGCCAGACTGACGAGTGAGAGAGCGACTTCTTGGCCAGACTAACGAGTGAGAGATTGACTGAATGGCCAGATTGACGAGTGAGCGAGCGACTGCTTGGCCAGACTGACGAGTGAGCGAGTGACTGAGCGACTGTTTGGCCAGACTGACGAGTGAGAGAGCGACTTCTTGGCCAGACTGACGAGTGAGAGATTGACTGAATGGCCAGATTTACGAGTGAGCGAGCGAGCGACTGCTTGGCCAGACTGACGAGTGAGCGAGTGACTGAGCGACTGTTTGGCCAGACTGACGAGTGAGTGAGTGACTGCATAGCCAGACTGACGAGTAAGAGAGCGACTTCTTGGCCAGACTGACGAATGAGAGATTGACTGAATGGCCAGATTTACGAGTGAGCGAGCGACTGCTTGGCCAGACTGACGAGTGAGCGCATGATTATCCTATACCTATCTTAAGCTGTTGACAGGGAGACGAAGGTACTAATCTTTGCTCAGTGAACTGAGGGTGGTTCATGACAACTGATTTATTGTTATGTTTTTCCATCCTCTCTCCACGCTAATGGGTATACACATTTGTAAAGGCTTACTTTGATTATGATATTTAAGTATTTTAACATATTAGGTTTACATAGCTACAGTATATTATTGATGGTCTACCATTTAATATAGGCTATTAGTAGCAAGTGTGCTAAACCTATCGATAACTATAAAAATAGTCAAATATCTCAAATTGAGAAGTTTCCTTAGCACTCAATGGACCAACATACGATAATATCGCCCAGAGCTTGTAAACTAGACTGATCCAGCTCTAGCGCACGCGATCGAAAAATAGAACCGGTTCCATCTTTCAGGCGCGTCGCTCGGGTCGCTCTAATCTGTCCAACTTTCATTACAACCGATGTGTTCTATTTTATTTTTCAGTT
>CABFOV010007765.1:12796-26817 GCA_902141375.1 Timema poppense
AATTTGGCCATGCAGTTGCTCAGTCGCTCACAAGCACGCTCCATTCTGGCCACCTCTCATTAAAACTAATATGTTATATTTTAGTCCCGCACTCACCTAGTCTGGCCGTACACCACGGATAAATTGGGCACTACGTTGTGAAACCAACCATTGAGAACCTAGCTTCTGGTATATCTAGATACCTCGCAGGTCTTACTATCTATAGTTCATTTACATTGGGAGTGTAGGTGACATCTAACAAAAGGTTTTTTATTGCAAACATTGGCTGAAAGTATCTTTATAATCGTTTGATAACACTTTTTATTAGTGACATATCAGGTCCCGTGTTGTAGTGTTCATTGCACCTGACTACACACTTTAGGGTCTCGAGTTCGATTACCGGCTGGTACCATGGTTATTTTTCCCGAAAGGAGAATGATCTCAACGGTCACCAGGGGTTTGTAAATTAGGCCTAAGTTAAGTTTAAGTCTCCCACTGGGCCACACCTCCATATTAACTATCATCATCACATGTCAATAAACTCTGTGAAACACTCGGTCAGAAATCATAAATTTACACCAACAACACTATTGCACGTGGATCACTTATGATTAAACATTAATGGTGATAAAGCGTAAATAGAAGTTCCTAATACTGAACATTATTGAAATATTAAATGGTATTTGGATAAAAAAAACTGCATTGAAAAGGCTGTTTTTGACTATTTTAAATGGCTTCACAGTTAATCACTGTGTGCAAATCTTAATTCTGTCTTAATAGGGACATACTGTAGTTATTAACAAGAAACTTTGTCCCACATCGTCACCGCGGAAAATATCGAGTAATCATTCAAATACGAATGTATTGCACACCTTTCTGGCAGATCGTACGTCTTTTATTTCCCTTTTACTCCCACATCTCGCGCGAGCCGGGAGCTGAGCTGGGCCTGATAAGATGAACGCTCTTAAGTGTGTGAATGTTGGTATCTTAGTATAGTTTGAGAATAGTTTGAAAAGAAATAAAGGTAAAATTGCTATCAAGATTCGGTGAAGACTTCACAAACATACACAATAAAATACTTCTGGACAGTAAGGAGAAAAAAACTCCATGGCGTGAGTCCGTAATCAAACTAAACTGACTGAGCAATGGTGCAAACATTGCAAATTAAAATTAAATACACAGATACATTAGATATTAACCACAATCGATGTCACCAGTGACATCTTGGAAACGAAGAGAAAACAGTGTTAAACAAGAAAAGTTAAATACATGAATTGATTTGTAAGAGAGGGTTTTTGTGCGAATTGAAAAATAAAAATAAATCATTTACTTGTGTATTATTAATTCAGCGACCATATACCCTGAAGATCACGCGCTGCCTCCATCTCGGTCGATCTTCTGTCTTTCTCCTCCAATCTCTGGCAACCCCTAGTTGGGTTAGGTCTTTTTCAAGCTCATCCCACCACCGCAGTTTAGGTCTTCAAAAGGAGAGCATTTTATCAGTATTGCTTCCATAACTGCTTTGGGCATTGCATCTTCATACATCCTCACCACTTGACCAGCCGACTGGATCCGTCTACTTCTCAAGATGTTTGTGATTTTGTTACCAGCTCTTGCACTGTAGACTTCCTTCGTTCGTCCTCTGTCTCCACTCTCCGGGCCCGAGTATTCACCGCATCACCCTCCTCTCTCAGATGTCAAGCTTGTCTCGATTGGTCTTCCTTGATGTCCAAGTTTCAGAGCCATAGAGTATGATAGGACAAATTATGGTGGCGTAAATATTGACCTTTGTTCATCTCCACGAAGTGAAAAAATCTTTTATTTAGTAAAATTATCAGTGAAATGAATAAAGTATTAATAGAACGCTATGTTTAAAAAGTTTAGAAACTTTCCAAAATCATCTTCAAGATGGGGAAACGTAAGTTAAAATAAGTCATAGAGGTCATATTTACTTTCTCACAACCCCTCGAGCAGAGAAAATATTGTGATCGTGAAAAAAAAAAATCAAATTAGAAATTTTGAAGGATATTGTCGTTTCAATGATGACTCACCGAACCTGAAAAAGTGTTATTTGCGATCCCGTTTGTCTGTGTATCTGAACCTAGGGCTAGAGTCGAAACCATTTTACCGTTATCTAGGGTTTTCATAAAGTCCCACTGAGAAATTTTTGAAATTAGGTATCTAACCCTAAGGTTTACCTAAAGGAAAAAAAGAGATGAAATAGATTTTTTTCAAAATTCTTTCAAACGATTTTGACTAAATGTATCAAAGCATTGTTTAAAGTTACAAACAAAATCGCATCTCGTTTATCCATGAAAATAATTTTAAGGGTAGCCTTTAAAGAGGCAAAAATTTCCAATTTTTATCATATACCAGCAACTATTTGCGATACTAAATAACTTATTACTGTAAAGTTATAGTAGGCTACTTTTAAAATTAAATATATTTTAAATTTGAATATATCTTTATAGAACCAATAGATTTTGAGCTAGAAACAAATATATATATTATGGAGCACTTTGAAATATGAAATTGATTGTTATGATCTTTGGTGGACAGAGATATTCCTCTTTTATCAGTGTTTCTGTAAGAGTGTGTATCATTTAATGAGGGCACTTTGGTGGAGTGTTTCTACAAAAATGCGTATTATTTTGTTTCACAAATCTTGCTGGTTAAATGTTTATATTTTAAGATCAACGAGAGAGAATGTGTGTGTTGCACAGTTCCATTCATTTTTAGTAATAGTTATTATTTAAATAATAATTCGAGGGTATCATATTATGTTCATTAATATAGTTAGATTTGATTCCAGAAAAGTTTACTTTCTCAGTATGAATGGATGTGACGAGGACGCATAAATCCAGACCAGAAAAAAAAAAGTTAAAAGAACGACTGGTCGAAAAAGCGTAAAATTATTGTGAAATCGCATAAAGGATCAAAGCTTACCAAAACATTGTAGTTAATTGTTATTATTATTATTATTATTAATTAGTTCAGTGGAAAGTATGAAAATAGGCGGAGACCATTTGAATTAGTTTAACATGGTTTGGTTGCTCTTCTTAAGGCTTAAGTGACTTCTTGATGTGTATTCACTTTTATTTTCACTATTTGATAAACACATATAATAAATAGATTTTTTTTACGGTTTTATAAACAAAATTTCTTTTTACCAAACCAAATAAAATATTGCCCAAGTAGATAGTCCTACGTTTATAAAGAATTAATTATACTTGTACAATTAATTGTACATGACTAGCGAAGCTTAGGAAATAGAAAGGAGCTTTGGTACAAATACATCCACATATCATAGTATATTCGTTAGTTGATAAGTGACACCTGGTTACGGGAATAAAACCCTGTACCCTTTGCTAGGCGCACCAATTTTCTATCACTGAGCTAAGCCAGGATTCACCGTAAGGTTAACACACACACATACATATATATGTATATGAATATTAAAAAATTGCTCATCTGGACTACATCATTCGTAGCCCAGTAGTGTAAAGATTTTCCAGTACTAATGTACTGCTGCCCAGGAGACGCACGAATATACTAATCATACATCCGTTCGTGGAGGTTCTATCCATGTCCCGATAAGATGAGGTGATGGTGACAGTGAGTATGAGGGTGTGGAACCAGTGGCGCTTCTTAAGACGATTGGGCCTTTTCATTTGGCGTGGAAATGCAGAGACATGGGAACAAACTGTTATATTCAAGAATTTTTATTGCTTTGTAATTTTCTTTTCGGAAACGGTTTGTTCGAGAATAGAAGCATGTTGATTAAGTTATACTTTTTATATACACACCTACTCTATAGTTTTAACAGTGATCAAATATCAATAAAATTGACATTTTTTAAATATAAAACTGCTGGCTCCATAACAAAAAATAAGAAAATGTAACACTTAATAAACATCGACGCATTATCTTAGAAGGGGTGTTGAAAATATTAACATAAAATAAATTAATTAAACAAATTTCAGTCTTTCTCGAGAAAGCTGATATTTCCAAACGTAGACTATGATTTTTCCGCAAGACCTGTCCGGTAGCTAGCGCCATCTACGGTTTCCGTGATCTATCTGTTCTTGTTGGCGCGGAAGAATACTTTGGTCAGTTGTGAAGCCACGCCTTTCACCCTCCCGCCCATCATCCCACAAAATAGGTTTAAGACTTGCACTCGACAGGGCTAAGGGCCTAAAACCTAGTTTAAGCTTAACAAACCGAACCCTGGGGACCATCGGGAAATATAGCCAAGGTGCCAGCCGGGAATCTAACCCAGAACCCCTAAGCTTGTAGCCAAGTTAACTGACGACTAAGCCATGGGGTCAGTAAGCCCACACATATAAACCTGGTATTCACATACAAGTATCACAGCTCTCAATGTTATGACAGCTTCCAATTTTAGGACCACAGGCTATTTGCAAGTCTTACTTTAATCTGATATCTATATTAATAAAATGAACAGTTTTTGTGTTAGTCATGAGCATTGCGCTATATCTACCACAAGGAGAGGGATGCCATTTTAAAATGATTAGGCCCTTGTCACAAGCATGTGGACCTCCAAGCTCCAACTTTACATTTTTGACCATACAGTATATATTTTTAAATTATAAAAACTTGGCCAGAAGAAATAAAATAAAGTATTTTTTTTCAGTTTGTTTGAAGTATGGCTGGTTTCTTATGCTAGTTCATTTATCATAATTTCATAATTACACTAATTTGGTATGGATGAGGAAAGTATATGAGTGAGAAAATGTACCCACTTTTGCATGTAGGAAGAATGAGAAACCATTAAAAAAATCCTCAGTGCATCAGACTGAGATTCAAACCCCGATCTCCCACTCATCACCATTCCAGTCTCTTGCAATAGTGACGCCTTCAACCATGTGACTCATCCTGCTTCAGTGGTCTAACGGTCTAAGGCGTCATTCTTTCAATAGACTAGACTGACGATGACGGGTAGATTGGCGCACGAATTCCGGTCAGATTTGCTAAGCTGTTTTTCTTCTTCTAAATTGTTTTCCCTCTCCCTCCACGCAAATACGGTTACGCCTCTTCTAAATTAAAGCTTCGTCATCCTTAACTTATTAACATAATTTATACATATGGTACAGCCCAAACGGGTTGCTAACATTGTCTCATATTATAGTTAAGTGACAAAAGTGTTTGGTTATTTTTAATACGTCGAAAATATTTTCAAAATTGACACAAATAATTGTTGGAATATTTCTCAAGATGGCCAAAAAGGACATTCGTCTGCACGATGTATAGGTTTGCCCTGCCCCTCCTCAACCAACCCTCTTAACCAACCCCCGACAACCCCTCTCGCCAAGACCAGGCCTACTTTGTAATCGGATTGCAGAAACTCGCGTGGCTCTGTTGGGGTCCAAAACCCCCACCCTATTTCTCCCCCTTCCTAGCTACAGACTAGCGCTCCTAACCCCCTTCTTTACAACCTCAGGAGGATTCAGCGCCAGGGAGAGGAGGAGGGATTGAGGATCCACTACATCCCTCATAGAAAAACCTCCTCTCTAGAAACAACACACACAAATAATATTTTTTTTATCAGAGCACTTTTAAGAACATTTCGTAAGCCCCCTCCACCCTCTAGAATCCCGCCCCTTATTTATGAAAGAGTGATGTGACCGTGGAATTGAATAGACTGTGTATGAACTTCAGTCCTGTGATAGTAGAAGCTTCTACCAATAAGTGAAACAAGGCGAATTCAATAACAATTGTTTTTAAAACAATATTATACGTATATTTGTAAAAAAGAATGCAGAACATATATCTTAAAAAGTCATTAAAAACTCGCACTGCATTTACCCTGGGGGTAGGAGTCTTCTCGAAGGATTTTACTATGACTGATTTACAAGGTAAGCAAATGGTGTATCGATCAACTTTTTTTTTTTATCATATAGCACTAATTACCGAGAGGTACATGATATCCAGTTCGGTCGCCTGTAAGTAGACTATTTGTTGCACAGAGCGTTGCTCGGAGTACACTTTATAGAGGTTGTTTACACGAACCCGCAATGAGATGAAGTGATGATGGTGGTTATGAAGGTCTGGGGTTGTTGGGAGTCTTGAACATAAATTAGGCCTAATTTACCAACCCCTGAGGACCGTTGGGATAGTAATTCCCATTAAGAAAAAAAAATCAAGCTGCCAGCCAGGAATTGAACCCGGGATCCCTAGGCTCGGACCCAGATGCAGTTATCACTACACCATAGGGCTCGTTAACAATATAATTACCACATACTATAGTTGTACCATCGATATATCTACCTACATCAAAACCGGTCATCTGAATTACGAAACACGTTTACAAGAATTTCAGTAACTATTTCTTAAATTGCCTTCCTAATACGATTTATGAGGTCTGGTGTATCTTTAATTATCCTTATGTAAATATTCGACTTAATAAAGCCCCAGATCCACTTCAGGGACTGTAAGACCGTAGCCAGACAATAATTTCAGGGGGGGTTTGGTGGGGGGCACATCCCCCAATTGCCAGAAGCTAGGGGAAAAAATTTAATAAATAGTTTTATAAGCTACCTGAAGTGTTTTTATGTCTAGGAAAAACTCTAAATATTAAACACCTCTAGAAGCTTTCTCAAATGTTTTTTGTGGAAGCATAGCAACCTAACTGCCGAAGGCAAGGAACAATTCTAAGTACTAAACACCTCTAGAAGCTTTCTGAAGTGTTTTTATGACAATATAACCCCCTAACTGCCGAAGGCAAGGAACAATTCTAAGTACTAAACACCTCTAGAAGCTCTCTGAAGTGCTTCTTATGGTTAAAACAGCTCCCTTTGTATTTGTACCTTAATTTGGATATTGTTTGAACTATAAATAAAGCCATATATATTTTGTACTTGTAATTTTGGGAGGGTTTGAACCCCCAAAGCCCTCCTGATTACGGCCTTGAATGGCTGCATGGTCTAACGCAGTGGTTTCCAATAGGTGGCCCGCGGGATAAATGCGGCCCATGAAGGATGTAAGCCTGGGGTTTCCAATTGGCTGCCTGCGATCCACACTTGGCCCGCGATGCCTTTATTTTGCAACCCATGAAGTTTTTTTTAAAAGTAATAACTTGGCCCGCGATGCCTTTATTTTGCAACCCATGAAGTTTTTTTTTAAAAGTAATCTACTCTAGTAAAATTGATGATTTTTCCGGATAACGGAAAGTTTTGACTTGCCTGGCAATAACCTGTGAACGCTCCAACTCACATTCAGTCAGTAATAAACATAATGGCGCTCTATTTCATAATAACATGTGTAGGCCTACCTGCGTGAGTCGTATTTCCCTCCACCCCTCGGTTGATTATGTTGCGCTTCCCCCCCCCCCCCCACCATCTGGGTGTCCGTTTTAGTCGTCGACANCTCGTGGATTCCGTTGTGGTCCTCGGACACTTTAAGGTTGGAAACTCCTGGCGTATTTTAATTTTCTGCAAATTTTAATCTCGAGACTTCTTGAAAATTTGTTACAAAAATTGGGGCCTTTGGTCAGAACCTTTCATTTTCATTTAAAAAGGTTTTCTTTTTTCAAATTCAACCATGCTCGTGACAAATATTCAAGAAAAATCTTGAGATTACCTGAGGTAGAACATTAAACTTAACACGTCTAACGAAGAATTTTTTTTATATATCTAAAAAGAAAAAAGCTACTTTTGTTTTAAAAACTGAAATTCCCTTCCACCTCATCTTTGAGGACGCCGCCTACTTAAAGGGAAATTCCTAAACGCTGGTATTTACAAAAATGGAAATTGCAGTTCTGAAGCTTCAAAACAAATAAAATAATCTTCATCTGACCCTGTTAAAAATTACATTATTTGTTTGAGTAAGTCTAGTTCTTGTTCTGATGATTTACTTTGATCTCAGAAATAATCGGTCCATGGTGTAGTAATCAGCGTATCTGGCTACGGGCCTAGGGGTCTTGGGTTCAATTCCCGGCTGGTACCTTGAGTATTTTCCCCAAAAGGGGAATTATCCCAACAGTCATCAGAAGTTGGTAAATTAGGCTTTAGCTAGGTTCAAGCCTCCCACTGGCCCACACCTCCATATTTACCATCGTGACATCATCTCATTGCTGGTAAGACGTGTAGACAACCTCCATAGATGTTCTCTAGTCACCGCTCTGTTCCACCATTGGCCATCATTGGCAGTCTTGTCCAACACTAGTGTGACACCTTAGACCATACAGCCTCTGAAGTAGGTAAATGTTGATATGCGTTAAGGGTTTTTTACATATGGAATAAAACACAAAAAATCATTTACGCCTTAAACAATTTTTTATAAGATTCCCTTTATTTATAAATAGTATGAGATTTATCATATTGACAAATCAAAAATATTGCTATCATATTTTTTAAATTATCAAAGCAATTTTGTCAATTTTATTGATATTGAATGTTAATAAATGATATTATCATAAATTGTTATCTTATTAATTTAATATGAGTTAAATTTATTAACAATTATTGGATCTACCTTATAAAGCAATACACAGAAAAATAACTATTAAATAAAGCGTGCAATATGTTTTTCTACAATTTTTTGTATTTAAAAAAAACTGACATTTTGATGACCTCACAAGTAATCAAACGTGCTCATAAAATCTTATGTTTATATTATTTTATTTAATCCATCACAATATGTACTCAGCATATCTGCCTGTTTAACTTTACTCTTGTTTATTCAATATGGAAGCTAAACTTATATAAATATTAATAAACTCTCTAGGGCGGGAACTTAAAGATTATAACAGATTGACTTTTTAATTTAATTCCTTTCTGTGCCTTAAGCATTTTAGTATCCTATTTAATGCTAAGGTTATTTAAACCTCCAACTTTTTTGCGTTGAGACTATACAGGCGGGATGAGCTGTGAAAACGAGCAAACCTTCAGTGTATGCTAATTTAAAAAAACCTTTGTAGTCGTAAGTGCTTTTCTTGAGACCAAATATCTGGCCAGCCACTTTTGATTGTATGTACCTATATGCAACGGTCCAAACTCGATTCCAGGACAAACTAGATCGCACTAGGCCAAATTAATACACCCTAAGAGCCTCGTAATGTACTAGTTGAGCCTAGTCTAAATTCGTTAATCCTGAAATTTTGACCTACAGTAGCCCCATGGCTTTTTTAGTGCTGACCGACAGCTCACAGTGGACAGCTGACGGCTTTGTAAAGTTACTAGACCAAATTATGTATCCCTACGCCGAACCATATGATCTGCATAAACATGTGTTTAGCAGCTGTCAGTCAGCACCAAAGAAGTCATGGGGCTACTATAGCTCATAGGATAAATTAGTATAGCCTAAACATTTATTAGGCCAAACCATGTTTAGGTAAGCTTAGCTTAGCTTAGCTGACAACATTTGCCCATGAACTGTGAATTATGAAACCTGTCCAAGGTCAAGTCATTGTATGGGTTAAGAAGAATTAAAACTAGTACCGCCTAAAAACATCAGGCTATATCGGTTTATCCTACAAGTGGCAGAATGTATCAATTTGGCCTAGTGCGATCCAGTTTGTCCTGGAAATTGGGTTTGGACTGTAACATATATAGGAAAAAAAATGTTCATAACTATGGTGTTGTGTTATTTTTAATATCTATGACACCATATACCTCCATCGAACAAAGTGAATTTGTAATGAATAAGGTGGGATGTAGGGGACGCGAGAAAAGGCCAATGTTTTTGCAGTGATTAAAACCAAACATTTTTGGTCAAAATATATTGCTCCTGCTAAAACCTAGAGTTTAGTTTTCTTCACATGGTGATATCAACAGTTGTTGAATATCTGTCATGAGTATAGCGGCATTAGATGAGATATATTTTTTAAAAGAAGAGAAAAATTTGTCATCAAATTCCAATACACCCTTGACAGATATTCATCAACGGTTGATATTACCATGTGAAGAGAATTAAAATATATTATGTTGATTGTAGTATATTGATTTGTTTTGACAAACAAAAATGGCCTAAAAAACTGCAAAACCTGTGACCTTTTAACGCGTCGCCTACCTCCCCATACTAAGTTTAAATTTCAAATACCCGCCTCGGTGGCGTAGTTGGCTAACGCGCTTGCCGTGTTGAGCTTGACTGCTGAGGACGGGGAGATCGAGGTTCGAATCTCGGTCGGGTGAACTGAGGGTGGTTTTTCCTAAATGAGTTTTCCACTCTTCCTCCACGCTAATGCGGGTTCACTTCCCCTAATTCATCCTTCCTAATTCCTAATCCATTAAAGTAATTAGTACTTAAAGCGTATAACCCAAACGGGTAGTAAGACGCAGTGCTAAATATAATAATAAATTTCAAATAATAATGTAAAATATTTTCAAGCTATGTTTGTATTGAGTACTAGAAAACGTAATGTTATGTTGCATTGAATAGACTTATTTTCTCCTTTTCATAAAAAGGGAGATATTTATTTATAGATCTTTAAGTTATGTGAAACAAAATAATTGACATTGTTGCAGAAATAATATTAAAAGAAGAACATTTCGGTCGACAAAAGAGCATAGCAATCAACTAAATATTTCCTGGACCTTCAATTGAAAAATATATTTCCTCATAGCTAGGAAGCTATTGGTTTTATAAAATCACATTCCATATTTTTATTTTATTTGTACTAATTCTAAGAAGAGTGGGTGAGAATAAAACCATTTTATATTGCATTCTTCGATACAAAGTAAACTGGATAGGACACAGCCTTAGGAGAAATTGTCTTCTGCGCGACGTCATAGAAGGAAAGGTTGAGGAAAAGAGGAGCTTAGAAAGGAAGAGGATTCAAAATATTGGATGACTTGAAGGAAAGAAGGACATTTGGGGAGATGAAGGAGGAGGTAAAGGACAGGGTGCTTTGGCGGTCTAAGTTCACTGACAAAAGGAATGAACCTGTCATAAGACAGAACATATAATAATAATAATAGTAAAATAAATTTTAAAATATATTTATTATTTGGCCCTACGGGTTCTATATATGCCCTAAGAACCAATAGTAACTGCCTTTTTTTAGATAACATGTTTATAAACTAACACAATAGCTATAACTTTACTGGTAAAAATATGAGGAGGTTATTTAAAAGATGTGAACTATCACTCGACTAGAGAGACAATGGGAAACTTATAGTGTTCAAAAAAGAGGCGAGACTCGCTATAGTGGCTGCACGGTCCAAGCTGAAGTGAGAGAGAGAGATAGACTGACTGGAGATGATGGGGAGATCGGGGTTTGACACCCAGTAAGTGTGGGTTTTTTATAAAGGGTTTTTCATTCTACTTATAAGCATATTCGGGTACACTTTTTCTAAATTTAACACTACTAATCTCTAACATATCAGCGTAACTAGTACATAAGCGTAAAGACCGACGTTAGTAAATAAAAAGTAAGACACGATGAGAACAAAATAGACTTAGGAGGGGTAAAAAAAACGTTGCAAGACGAGACGATATGAAGGTCACCTTCTCTGTTCTTTACACTCCAGGTCTATTGCGAGCCTGACGCCTTATATAACATCACCCCCAGTGTGGATATAAGGAGATAAAGAGTACTATATTTTAACTCCCCCCACCCCCTTTTTACATTATTCTTTCAAGGCGCTATATTTTCTCGCGGAATCACATAAAATGTTGCTTCAGCGAAATTTCTCCTGCTGTTACGGGGAACATACGCAAGCATTATTTCCAACACATTAAATTGCAACTTATATTAAAAAAACAGTCAGGGCCAGAGAGCAAAGATAGCTATAGGCCTTTTATTCAGCACAGACTGGCTCATAAAAAAAGACAGTAGTGTCAACAATATTAATAGTTGTAATAGTAATAATAATTTACACTTTCTTCGATGGTCGTATGGTCTAAGTGGCAAAGGTTATTAAACTGTGGGTCGTAACCCATCGGAGATTCGTACCCAATTTTTTATGAGCCACAAAATAGTGTTTTTTTAAATTGTGATTTTTTTTAAAAATTATTTAAAGATAGAAAATAATGAAAAAAACTGGAAAGTGAAATTAAAATACAAAAGACTGATCGTAACCGAATACGAGAATCGGGTTTAATGTTCGTGCCTGTGGTGTCGTGGTCACTGGCGTTATAAACAAGAACTAGATATAAGCACACTCCTCGCAAACACCCCATTTTGAGAAATTGATTTTTTTTAAACTAAATTTAATAATATTCATTAAAGATAGGTGGGTCTCATAAAAGTTTGGTCACGGTTCTTAAAAGATTGGTAACCAATGTTCTAAGGTGTCACTTTCACAACGGACTGGACAGCCAATGACGGATGTATCGGGGCTCAAATCCCGGTTGAGCTACTTAAAGTAACTTTTCCTTAACGGTTTCTAACTCTCATTCCACGCAAATGGGCGTAAATTACCTCTGAAATGCTTCCTTCTTCATCCCTACTCCGATAGAGTAGCTATCATATACGCGTATAACCTGAACACGTAGTAAGACACAGTAATAAAAAAAATAATCACCTCAAAATTAAATGTTTGCTTTTTCTAACAGGCCCTTCCATTGAAAATTTGGCTTTAACAAAAGCAATTTTACATGCGAGGAAGTATAATACATTCACGACCTTAGTTTACTTGGATGACAGCTTAAATAATTACTAGAAATAATCCCTAATATATCCCTACGCCAACAGCTGACATCTGTCACTTTGGATAACTGTAATGAAAACGTTTGATGATGTATGAATTTGATAATTAACCACAGTAATTTAGGTCAATATTATTTATATATTTATTTGAGGTCGGACACAAAACGGATTTATCGTTTTATTCCAGTTAAAAAAATATTATTAACAGCATTTTCACAAAAGGTCTAACAAACATAGCTCCAAAATGGCGACCGACGAATTTAAACCATGTGGTTGAACATGATGAAAACAAGTTCTTTACAATGATGCGAACACGCAGTGGATAAAAATATTTTATTCTGTTAAATATTTCAAAACACGATAAAATAATCATAAAATAATGTATTTTAAATACACTAAATTACAAGAATTTTCTCTTTTCCAAGTAAATACGATGCCTGTATTAAAATGTATTAGTGTTTGCACTATATTACACATCATAGATAACATTCCGAAACGGAGAATAAGTACTTTTAATTATGTTAAACATATTGTTTCGGATTGGGTAAAAATAAATTATTAAAAGTTATTAAACAGTGTAAGAAAACTCAAGTTTACGTTATTTTAAATGTAAAACATAACATGTAATTAAAAAACTTAACATCTATAACAAAACAATGATCTTTTACAAGTGTTGGCAACCCAAAACTTGAACATATGATTTTTTAAATTCCATCCAGGTCTCATGAACAGACTCTAATAATAAGACTTTCCTTGATCGTTATAATTTATAAACATACCTGTACTTTTGGGACTTTTAACATAATTAGGGATAAAACATATTTGTCACGTTTCCGTTCCTGTCTTTTCCCCGCTCACCAGCCATCAACCCTAAGAACCAGTGGAATGGCTCCTCTGATAAACCATTTTATTATTTCGTTGGTTTATGTTCTTCCATTTCACAGACACAAAAGGATTTTTTTTCAGTGGGTGCTGGGGACTTGGGTGGGTGGGCGCCCAATGGGTGACCATAAAAAAAGTCCGCCCCTAGTGTCTAAATGTTTAGAGGGGGCCACCATTACCATAAAGAGGAAGGGGGAGAGTTCGGCTCCAAAATATTTTAACTATTTTATACTTGCTTTGGTGGCCGCATGGTCTAAAGCGTCACTCTCGCAATAAACCTGACTTCCGATGACGAGGAGATCGGTGTTAAAATCCTGGTAGGATATACCCAGGGATGTTTTTCCTACATGGATTTCACACTCTCCCTCCACACAAATATGAGTGTACATCCTCTAAATTCAACCTTAATAACACCTAACACGTATAACACGAACGGAGAGTAAGACTTAGTTCTAAGAAAAACTATTTTATATTCAAGCGTGTCTTGCTATTTGTTATAAAAAATGGTTGACCCTGTACGCACCAGTGGGCACACGGTACAAAGCGTCAG
>CABFOV010007766.1:0-26816 GCA_902141375.1 Timema poppense
AGAAAATCCTCCCCAAATCCCGAGACCCAGCGCAATCATTCAGTTTCACCAATTTCACCTCACAGTGTAAATAATTATACAAGTGTAATGTACAAGGTATTAATAATCATTCACGAGGACAGGAGTCACGAAAGTGACTCTATTCTCGAACACAAATATAGCCCTGTCGCTAGCGGCCTAGCTTGGCATTACAGTCAAGGTAGAAGAACAGTCCTGAGTCGGGCCACAAAATCACACACCTGTAGTATTCTGCAGGCTCATTTCATTGGTTCCATTTCATCAGGTTTATAAGTTCATTCGCGAGGTTAAGAGTCATGACAATGACTCGGTACTCAAACAACAAATCAGCCCTGTCGCAGACAACCTGGGTTGGCATAATTGTCAACTCAAATGTTCTGAGTCGGGCAACAGCCGAACGGCCGTAAAAGACACAAAACTAGAGTTAGGAAAAGCTAGTGATTTTTGTAGAGATATTATTACTATTAATTTGAGGAGTGATGTTTTTGTGCCTTTTGGGGAGTCCTTCTCTGGAAGTCTTTGTTGTCTAGCAAATAGCGAAGTGGAAGTGTAGGGGGTTGCATGATTATCTACTTTGGGAGTCCTGGGTTGGAGTTAGTCGTTATGGCTATATATGTTTGGTAAAGCTATTATATATATATATATATAAAAAACACGTTAATTTGTTGAATTTTTAAAATTTAATCCAGTCTATTCATAATCATTTTATTTGCACACCCGATACGGTAGCTTAGCAAGTCATAGACTGAAATTAAAAATTGTAATATAAACTAGCGAGATCAGAGTTTCGCGAACCGTTCTTCTGTAAAATTATGAGTCGAGTTTGAATATTAGAGAATAGTTTGACACAGACCATTCCTACGGTAAGGTCGTGGACCGACTGAATAGAGGATCCTTCTTTCTAAGTATATAGTTTGAAAGAAATCCTTCTAAAGGCTTCTTTCTGTCTTTAAGCTGCACCATGTTATATTTGTTCCAAAAGGGAGGGAGACAGAAAGGTGGTCATATATCACAAGTGTTTGCAATAGGGATGTGGGGACGTTTTAAACAATGTAAAGTACAAGCTGACATCCTAGAGTCATCATAAACAACAACAAACTAAATAAATGATTGATCATACAAGTGTGTGAGGATATTTTCTAACACATCTGGATACATTTAGTTTTATGTTCTTAAACTATTCATTTATATGAAATATGTTATTTGTGGGAACTTTTGATTTAATATTTTGTTAAACGAAAATCTATCATATTACAAATTAGAACCATCAGTTTTGTTCGCTTGGCTGGTGACTTGTTAGTATGTAAACTCATGCAATGCCATTACCTGTCAATGTTTCCCCATAAAATATATGGCCTATAAATATCCTCCCCACCCAAAGCCAATTAATTTAGAAAGCATCTTAAGATAAACCCTTGGATTCAGTAACATACCGGGAATAATATTTTCCAACATCAAATTTTGATTTAGAAACAATCACTTGATTTCTCAATAGTAAACCTAGTAGATGTCATAGCTGAAGCCTTCACTAGAAAACAATATTAAATTGCAATATTTTTAGACGTTTAAAAGGCCTACGCCAAAGTTTGCTTCAAAAACTTAATAATGTCAACTTCACCTCTTGGAATGTTCACCTTATCGCCAGTTTCCTGAAAGAAAGGACTTTTCAGGTGTCCATTAGGGACAAAGGACGCAATCACACGACATAAGGACGGGAGTCCCACAAGGATCAAATTTCACCCCACTGCTATACAACATTTATATCACAAACATTCCAACAGTAAGTAGACTCAAAGTCAGTTGTCTAGTCCAGTTTCATGGTGAAACGGATATCAGGAATCGAATAGAAGACGTATGTTTTGGAGGTGACTTACTACGTGTGATTTTCCCCTCTAAATGTACCCTCATTAGCCCCAAACTTATTTTAATGAGTTAATAACCTTGGTATTGAAAATAACTATAAAAATAAACAAAATCAATTTGGTTGTACTAGGTTTTCCCTATATGGTCTACCCCCACACATATCGGTATGTTTCTACTCTAGGTTTTGATCCTACTCCTCACGTTCTCGTTTTAGTTAAATATTGGGATAGGTCTGGATTGACTTAAAGACTTTAAGCTTAGACAAAAGAAACATTCAACATAAATTTTCCTTACACAAATAACTTGTAAGAATTGTTAATTAAAATCCGGTAAAAGTGTGGTGATATATCAAATGAAACCTACCTAAACTGAAAAGGAAATGGAACACTTTTGCACTTAAATCTGGGCAATTCCATTTTGATATAGGTACAGTAGTCCCATGACTTATTTGGTGCTGACTGACAGCTCATAGCTGACTTCTGACAGTCAAGATTTAGGTGTATACCTAAATTTTAACCGTCAGAAGTGACAGCTGCTAAACACATGTTTTTACAGATCATTTGGTCCGGCGTAGGTATACATAATTTGGTCTGGTAACGTTTCAAAGCTGTCAGTCAGCACCAAAGAAGCCATGGGGCTACTGTAGGTGTCGTTTTGTATTTGTAATAGCAATGATCTTTAGACGTGCTAGGTCTGACTATGAAACTTGATCTTAGACTCGGGCTGAAATATGTAAGTAGCCCTATGTAATGTCCCAAATTATGAACCCTATGTTTTTTCGAAAAGGAAGGATGAGACTGCAGTTTTTAAGATTTAAATTACATTTTATATTTTAAATTCGGGAATTCCCTTTATTTTATAATTTTATTTTAACTATTCATTTAAATTTTATAATATTTAAGCCCTTCAGGCAGTTTGAAAGTCAATACATTTTGTTTATATGAAATGTGTTTACTAGGTGCGTTGGACGATGTAGCACGGGAAGAGCTGATACAGCACAAGAGTTTTCATTCAAAGATAAATACAGGTTTTCCTCAGTACAGAGCGGTTTCTTGTCCAGCCAACCAGAAAGATAGGATAAACTACACTAATGTGATAGCTCAAGATTGTTAGGCCACACGGGCTCATTCTGCGATATCATCAGAATTTGAAAAAAGCGTGAGGAAAAAACGAATTCTCACTAAAACCCAATACCAGACGAGCAGTGACCAACGAGGCGACAAGACGTGTGCTGCGCGTCGTCGCATATTTTAATAATGATATAGTATGTACGGTGACCAGAATAGAGACGGGTTTGTTGTATAAGCTGAAATTGTTAATTATTACAGTAATAATAAATAAAATAATATGTTCCAACAATAAATCAATATAAAAGTCATCTAGGTATATTTATTGTATAAGTAGGTATTTCCTTATATGTTAATCTGAGCTAATCTGCTAATCTGAATCTGAGCCAACCAGGGACAAATATCATAATTATAAGTCGTCTTTACGAAATTTACAATAGTTGCCCAACTAAGGGGCATTACATCGTCGTAGGTGGAAGAGGAGGAATTCTTCAATTGTATACCAACAATGGTGCCTTCATCATAATATAAGTAATTCTGAGAATTTTACACCTATAATACCAGGAACCAAACGAACCTAGACAGCTCAGTGGAGCTTTTTCTCAGGTTTATTCCCTTGTAAAAGTGTCGCTTCTCAACGTATGTTTAGGTTTTAAGTACATTATGTGAATAATCAATACTACAAATCTAATATTTATTTTAGTGTACAGGTATTCTGTGGCTTAATAAAAATGTTACCCTCTTCAGTGGTCAAATGGTCTAAACCCTAATTCTTCACTCTCGTTATAAACTGGACTGTTGATAACGGTGAGGTTGGGGTCAGATTACAGTTGGCTGTACTGAGGATATTTTTCCTAAATGGCTTTACAATCTCCCTCCACCAAAATGCAGGTACATTTCCTCTAAGTTGACTTTCTCATGTCTAACCCACTAGTACATACTTTATAAAACGTGCTTCTTAAAACAAAAATACTCCAAACTTTAAATTTAAAAAATATTACATTACTATCTTTTTATATGGTCTTAATCTTATGAATACCTATGAAAACAGACAATAGTTGTCAGGCTGTGTTCGTACATATAGAGGCTTTTATAAGTTATTCACCCATCATTGGAATGAGAAACGCTTTTCAGTGCTAAGGTATTAAAAGGGGTCTCATACGTTTGTGTTTTGGAGTAGGGCTTATACATCCGGAAATTATTTAACATTTTACTTGAGAGATAAAAGGCAGAACTTAAGTGTAGCGTAGTAAAAGCATCGTTAACCTCATTGTACTCTTCAAACATACGGGCTCGTCAATTTTCTTAACTTCCGCCATATTATAACAACTAGGTGGAATCATGTAGGGGGTTTCATTCTAAATTAAAAATTTAAATAATAACTACGTTTACAGCCAAAAAAAATACAAAGTTAAATATTTACCGCTTTCGTAAGTAGTACAATTGTGTTTATGTAGTTTGCATCTTGTGTTTTACGAAACTTCGTTTTTACAGTACGCCCTTACATTTTTTTTGTCATCACGTTATTTTAGATTAATATTCTAGGGAATAGCCTTAACTGACAGTTATAAAAGGTACTAAATCTACTTTAAGTCTCTACACGTAAAGTAATCTTATATTAAATTGTCACTTTTGATAAAAATAATTAATATCAATAAAATAATAATACAATGAAAGGCTAATAATTTTGACCGCAAAAGAGAGAACGTTCATATTTTCCAAATATTTCTTCCAACCAAAATCCTTCTATACCCACCAGGATTATCAACAATTAGGTCAGGTTAGATAAAGTGTATCCACATTTGCAAGAAGTGTAAGCAAGAAGCCATTCAGGAAACCCCATCCTCAGTACACCTGGCCAATATTTTAACCCCAACTTCTCCGTCACCAGAAAACCAGAAAAGATTATCTAGACTTCTTCTAGTCCACGCGTTTGCTAATTAAATTTGTCACCATATTGTTTACGATATTTTTTTTAGCACCACGTCTTACCACCTGTTCAGGCTAAACGTATATGTTCTGGTAACGTTGGTGAGCTAGGTATGGGGGAAGGTTGAATTTAGAGGATGTTTACCCGCATCCGAGTGGGGGAAAGGAAAAGCCATTTTATAAAAACCACTTTCAGTATACCCAACAGTGTTTTGAGCTCCAATCTTCTGGTAACTGGTAGTGAAGTATGATAATATTTATAAATCAACTAGTTTTATAGCACTTACATTTTAATATTTTGATCATGAGATTGAATAATTAAATTTATTCGTATGTTTCAGTATTCCTTAGAAAAATACTTTGCTTCGATTATCTTTAATTTGCTTTTACTGACTTCATCTTCATATAATATATTTCTGTATAGTATTTTTCTATCAATATTCTTTTCCATTTCCCCCCTCCTTTTCTGATAATTTTATTTCTCACATTAATATATATTTGTTAACTTTTTTCCTACATTTTATTTATCTTTTCCCCACTGTATCTTTCTCTTCCTTCATTCGCCTATATACACCACTCAATAACCACTAAACCTATCTATAACCTCTTGACAATCTTCTCTCAATTCCTTTTTGTGTGTCTTCCCCGTTCAGTCTCGTTGTTCTTCAGGGACGTATAATAAATCGAAGGGAAGGGGGGTATAGGAAAGAAGTGTTTTGTTCGAAAATTGAGTTTCAGTAACAAGGACTTGAACCCCGGCTACCCCTTTGCACACTCTCCCAGGTCCCAGTCACATAATACGGTGATGCTCACTGAATGCCAAGCTAATGTCGCTTACATCGTTGACAAATACGGAGCCGATAAAAAAAATATCACGCTCTTTCTCAAGTTGCCGCGTCCTGAATTCGCCATTTTTACTATAGTACTATAGTTTGAAGTGCTATGCGCACATAGACACCATATATTCACCCAACATGTCCTATTCAACCTCTGGGCTACACGCATTGCACTGCGATAGTGGGGAAGGGAAAACAAATATAGAATTAATATCAAATTAATGTAGCTCAGTTAGGTGGCCACATGGTCTAACGCACTACTTTAGTGATAGAATAAACTTCCGATGACAGGGAGATTGAGGTTTGAATCTCAGTCGGGTGTACCAAGGGTAATTTTTCAAAATTGTTTTCCAATCTCCTTTCTCGCAAATGCTGAGTACACTTCCTCTAAATATGTGACCGGTAACAGGAAAAGAAACCTTATCTCCACCTAGGTCAATATTTAGTTATTGGTATCCCTGGAAACTACAAAATATTCTGAATAAGCTAGAACCATTTTTTTTAAATACTCCAAAAATGGTAAAAGTTATTGTAATTTGAAAATGAAAGTTTAAAAAATAGTGTTTTGAGATAATGAGGTCTAAAGCTTTACATTTTACAAAACCGCCAAAAATATACTTGCCAAGGGGTAGATTATGGTCCACCCAAATGGAAACTTCATGGTATATTTAAATCGGTTTTTTAGATTTTTTAACATATTTTTTCTGCTGAAAAGGAATAACTAAAAGAATGTTAAGATAAAAATTGATCCAGAGGCTGAAAAAAATCGCAGCATTTATAACCAGATCTAAATTATTATATTTTTGTTTATCATACATCATTTCTCATAAAAAATGTCCTTGTTGAGAAAACAAGATAGCTTAGGCTAGTGATATTTTTTTTCCTTGCACAAGTTTTTAGTTTATCCTCCATTATAGGAAATTATGCTAGGTTTTTATCAATAAACAGAGCAGTAAGGTTAAACTCTATAATAAACAATTATAAACTTCTAAACTGTCAGCTGATACCAAACAACTGTGACAGAGNACAACAACTATATTTTTTGTTTTTTAAATTAGAAGAAAGAGATCTACCAAAACATAAATGCACAATTGACTGATTTGCAAACAAAGATTAAAAGAGACTTTAACATTTGATTTGCATTGATGAAGATAAGTTCCCTTTTTGTTGCCATTAGAAGGGTCCAGGAAAATAGCTTTATTTCCTACATATAAATTTAAATATGTAATAAAACCAACTTTTTAATGTTCAGAAAGAAGCCATGGATGGTTTTAACTGAAATTATTAAAATGTGATATTTTGACCCAATTCACGAAAATCACTGCTCCTGTAGTTTTGCTCTGCAAAGATAGGGTCCTTTTACTGGTGACCGGTCACATATAATCCTCCTCACCCCTAAAACCACTATAATAATAATAATACTTAGCACTGCGTCTTACTACCCGTTTGGGTTATAGGCTTAAGTACTAATTGTGCTGATTGGTTAGGAGTTGGGAAGATTGAATATAGAAGAAGTGTACCCGCATTTTGGTGGAGGGAGGGTGGAAAACCATTTAGAAAAAAAATCTCAGTTCACCCGAGCGAGATTCTAACCTTGATATCCCTGTCCTCGGCCGTCTACCTCAACACGAATCCAACGCGTTAGCTAACTACGCCAATGAGGTGGGCTAAACCCACTGTAGTAATTAGTACGGAACGTAAGAATATTTTCAGAACGGTTAGTAATACGCGGCACCAAATAATATACATAAAAAATGTACCTGAATTTGTGTGAGGGAAGAATCGGAAGTTATTTAATAAAAAGTACCCCTACTACACCAATCAGATACTTGAAACCTGAACTTTCTGTCTCTGGCAACTTATACTATACGAGCCTACCACTTTGTACGCGTGCCCAACGATGTGAGTCTTTTGTATATTGACAAAATACCTGTACTAAATAAATAATTATTTGTATATATTCACAACGGTTGAAACGCGTACTAAACGTCAAGCTAAGTTGATTTTCCTATGATAGGAGGTCAGTGTTTGAAACCCTACTGTGTATATTGATGGTAATCCTTCCTAAATATTTTTCCACATTCTCTTAACACAAATGAAGATACATTTATCCTTAATTTAATATATATAATCCCAACCCTATTGGTTTAAATAATGATATAATTTCAATTAAATAATGAGACGAGATGGAAAAAAATATTAGTCATTCGCACCAGTTTTGGTAAAGTTTGTCGGAGATCTAAGGTATCTGATATTTACACAGAATAGTGGGTATTTTTTTTAAGGAATTGCGACAGTATTAGCATGAAGATAGAACGGAAAACAACGTTACACACTCACCAGTGGTCACGCAATCCAAGCTGTCACTATCGAAATAGACTGGATTGCTGGTTGTGGCTCAATGTTCAAATCTCAGAAGGTTACGTCGGTGCGGTGGTTTCCCACATGGTATTCCACACCCTAGTCAAACTAATGTGAATTAATTTCCTCTATAATCCATCATTAATCCCTTATGAGTTAATTAGTTTTAAATACTTTTGTGTCAAATAATAATAATATTTAGCACCGCGTCTTACTACCAGTTCGGGTCATACGCTCTAAGTACTAATTACTTTAATGGATTAGGAATTGTGAAGGTTGAATTAGAGGAAGTAGGCCCACATTTTCGTGGAGGAAGAGTAGAAAACCATTTAGGAAGAACCACCCCCAGTTCACCCGACCGAGAGTCGAACCTCGATCTCCCCGTCCTCAGCAGTAGAGCTCAACACGACAAGCGCGTTAGCCAACTACGCCACCGAGAGTGGGTTTTTCTGTCAAAAAAGTATGAACTAAAAAAAATCAATATTCGAAATAAAAAATTGCCAAAGCAGAAAACCTTATACCACTATCCATGTTCAAACCATCATATTTTGGACTAGAACTAACTCTTCTTGCTATCACTTATATTAAAAGACTAAATTTAATCCTAAAACTTGTTTTATCACCTAAATAGCTATAGTCGAAATATGGTAAAATGAACTTTTAGAAAATAAAAACATATTTATTTTTCACTCCAAATTGTTAAAATTTTACTAAATTATTATTAATATTTAATAGTTATTGATGTTGTGTATGAAAGGTGACAACTACCTGACGTGTGTATGTAAAAATTGTTTTAATAACTTTTATAACTGGCTAATATGTTGATTTTTAATTAAATCAGACTGTACATGAATTTACCCTAGAAAGGTGGGGGAAAAAAGATATGGTTAAGTCTAGTAAACAATATCAATTTGGTTTTTTCCACCCCCTTTTACCCTCAGTCCAGGCGTTACGCAATTTAACTAAGCACATTTGGAATGTATAAGAATGGTTTAACTTTGAATAAATGCACCAGTATTTTCGTAAAGTAACTGTAGAAACATAATTATTAAAATACATCCTCAATACACTTTGCAAGGATCCGTTAATCCTACCTTCCTGGTACTGGCAAGTCTGACAAGATAAGCCTGACATTACTCTGTGTGTTCACCAATGTGGGTGTGAAAAATATCAATTATTTTTTTTTTAAATACCTCGAAAAATAATAATAAATGTATTGCCTTCCTGTTTTGAGCAACAACAACTACGAATTTAAAATTTTTAACAGACTACTAAACAGGACTTAATAATAATATTAGTGGTCTAGGGGTAAGGTGTCAGACTTCTGTGCTGGCGGCCGAGGTTCAATCCTAGGTCCCGGCACAGATTTATCTGATTACCAAACCCTTCCTTCACCTCTGACTGTAGGTCCTCCATTTCATCTCACAATCACCCTACCATTACACATTAGCGTAAGTTCATATAACCCGAACGGGTAGTAAGATGCGGTGCTGCTGCTAATAATAATAACAATAGTAATAATTCTTAAGACGAAAAACAATATGTTTTGATCAAAGACTGCTAAGGTGTTATTTTGAATAACTCACCTTTTTATCGCCCGATATTAACATAGCTTAATATCGTTATACTATTTAATTAAAACTATCAAGATTTCCAATGTTTCCTACCAACCTTCATGGTAAAATGGACTGAGAAATCTCTTTAGCAATAGAGTAGCCAGGTGATAAGAGGGAGAGATCAGAGTTCGTTTTCCGGTCGGGTGTACTGGGGGTGGTTTAACCCAAATGGTATGTCACTATCCCTCCACGCACATGTGGGTACACTTATTATAAATTCAACCTTACTCAACCCTAACGGATTAGCGTATTCAGTACCTATACCTGTAGCCAAATTGGTAGTAATATGTGGTGCTAAAAATAAAAGTTCCTCAGGAGAAAAACAAAATTTTTCTAAAATATAATCTTCCTACATTAATGTAGTTTTATCTTCCAAGACCCCTAGGAGAAAGGAATTATTATTATAGTAGAAAAAATCATATTATATATTTTGATAAATATTAACCAACTGAGCCCGAAAAAGTTTTCGCAATGCCATCTGTCTGTATCTCGGTGTAGAGCTCAAACCATTTTTCCGATAAGGCCAAAAATTAGGGTTCCAGAATTATTTTAATCACAACTGAAGATATTTTTGGAAAAGATCTATGGTTATAAAACTAAAGCTAGTCAGTTATTTAGCAAGAAAAGATAAAAAAAAATCTCTTTTCTCAAAATCGCTTGTAAGATTTTGATTAAAATTCGTACCTAGGCCCTGTTTAACCATACAAATAAAATGTGCATCTCTTTTCCCCGAAAAAATGAGCTAGAGAATACTTTACTTAAGCGTCTATCTCCGATTTTATCATGTTACCGTAACCATCCGAGATTTTATGAAATAATTTATCATTGAAATATATTTTTATAAAATCAATATCTTCCCAGCTATATCAAGTATATTTTGTAAGTCTGGGCTATTAATAGTTAATCGTCATGTTCTTTGGTGAGCAGAGCTGTTTCTTTTATTCTCAGTGGGTTTCTGTTAAATTGTATAGTAATTCATTTATTCCATTTGGTGGAGTGTTGATTCTTTCTTTATCCTTATGTTTCTGCTATAATGTCTATAATTTTGTTTCACATATCATATGGGGTTAAGTAGGTGTCTCTATTTTTAGATAAAGAAATTATAATGTCTGTGTGGTGCACCATAACATTTTTTAGCGATTATAATTTTAAAAATAAAAGTCTCTTTACTTATTTAAAAAGTAGAGTCTGTCTATTGCAGTTGTTTGTTAAAGGATCACATTTCAATAAATCCGAGTGTTTGCTGTGAGGCAAACAGATCATAGAGGCTGTGTGAGATCACTCAACCCCTCTGCCAACGTGGTACTAACTGGAAGTTTAACCCTGGCAGGAAATGGGGGTTGAAACGTTGAAAGTTAATGTCAGTAAAGGGAGAGGGGGAGGTAGGGGAGTAAGGATAGGGTGGGGGACGTAACGGGGTGGTTGACACAGAAGTCTCCGTAGAGCATATTTACCTAACAGTGAAGTAAGAGTTACCACCGCCCTGCTAAAGGTTTGTGTCCTACGACAACAAAAAGAGAATAAGGGGATGGAGAACGATTTTGCTTAAAAGCTTTTCCCATCGCTGGTCACGTGACTTTTCGATGGGAAATCTCGCACCTGCTTAGAAATGATGCACGACTGGAGTCAAAATGCTGTTACATCTTTCAGCCATTACATTTTATGGAAAGATTTTTTTTTAGAAATCTCAAGACCATAAATTTATTTTTATATGTGACGTCATAAAATCTATTTAATTGTATCTAGAGATTTGACTTGAAAAATTGTATAAGTTGCGTAACCTATAACAAATAATAGTTTTGTATGTAACATATTATTACTACTCTATTATTTATATACATTGGTGTGCAACACTCTTTTGAATAAATAACCCTTATTTCCCTTTAAACAATAATAAAACATCGTGAATAACATTTATATAGTGCCCATTATTTACACAGTTGTAAGAAAATGTTGGTAATATCCACTCTTCCCAAACATGAAACTTTATTTACTATTCCAAATAAAAAGATGGTGATTACTTTAATACTAAACGTAAATACTTATGATTTATTTAAGAATATAAACATTTTTATTTATATGATATTCTTCTTTAACGACATTATAATTATTGCAATTGTTTCAAGGCCATTATAATTTTTAGTCTAATATCGTTTGGCTAATAATTTTCATATGATGTTCATATCATGGCAATACTAAATGTATTCTCTCTCCCAAGTCTTAACCTCAACATTCCCCGAAGTAAAAACCCTATTAGCCAACCCTTTTATCCCCTCCCCCCTCCTCCAGTTCAAGAATGTCCAACTCTGAAGGAAAGGTTTTTCTATTCATTCTAATAATTTTAGTTAAAGATTCCCTCCCGTGTTTCCAATATTTCTGAGAAATTCTAAAGAACACCAATGAGGAAGCCAATTACCTCAAAAGTTTCAATGAAAATAAAACGCTAAAATCATATTACTAATTATTCTGAAATTAAAACTTTGCCTCGAATAAAGTTGTAAGCGCCAATTTTTCAAATATTTAGCAACAAAACAAAGTTTCTTTCTGTTGGTATTTTATTCATGGCACTGTGTCTTTCTTAACAGTTTGGGCTACACACTACGAGTAATTTCGCTAGCCTGTTAGGGATGGATAATGTTGAATCTGGATGAAATGTAACAGCATTTTGTCTTTATTACCGTGTCTAACTAACTGTTCGAGTTAAAAAGGTAAGTACTAATCACGATAATGGTTTTAAGGCCTAGTAAGATTATATTTCAAGATATTGTACTCATATTTGAGTGGCGGGAGAGTGTACAGTTATCCATCTATACACCTGGCCGAGTATTGAACCCCAATATGCCCATCGTCGTCGGCAGTAGAGTCTATCGTGAGAGTGACTGACGCCTTAGATCATTCGATAACCGAGGCATGCGGCATAATATTGTTAATGGACCTAACTACAATGCCTTACCACCCGCTTATTTTTGGCTATGTTAAAATATTTTATAAAATCGATCTTTATAATGTATTTATCTGGTAGAATAATAGTATATATATAGTTTATATATATATATATAATGTATTTATCTGGTAGAATAATAGTATATATATAGTTTATATATATATATATATATATATAGTTTTAATACCTTCCGTAATGGAAATAAAATATCTTTAAAGACAATTTTGTATGGCAATTTTATCAAATATTCGCTTTATTGGTGTAATTTCGATCAACTCAATTCATTTTTTTTTCTCAAGGAATGATGTCTGATGATCATTTGTTGGTTTTATTAATAAGGTAGGCGTATTTCTACGTCGTACCAGCAGAATACAACTTTAAGTGCCGTTGTGCCTATGCTGTCTTAAAATCAGGATTAAAAATGTTTAGGATAAGAGTTGGGCTTGCTTATTGGTAATTATTTGCTCATTAATGGGTCACTTTTCTAAAAAAAAACCGCCATTAATGTAACTTTTTTTTAAACTATATTCAAGCAATACCACCCGTGGCGTGGGTGGGGTTGTTTGTGTCTGAGCTAAGTTAGTTTGTGAATCTTATGTTGATATGATCAGACGTTGAAAAAAGTTCACGTTAAATGCACTAAATAAAAATAGATTAAGAAAATTAATTATACTACTTCATCCTGAAAAATATTACAAGTTTGAATCTCTCTGGTTTTATATTGATATAAATAATATTTGAAGATCACTTATACATTCTATAATGCAATGCTATCCGAAGTGATCATGGTTCTTTTACGACAAGGTTTTGGTTTCAACAAACCTCCCCTCTTCGGAGGCCCTGGGAATATCTGATCGACACTGAAGGGAAGAACAAAACTCCAAGGGTCCATATCGGATAAAGACAAGAATTTTCCCCCGTGACACATCTTGAGGGGCCCAGCAAAGATACCTTAGGAAATCTGCTTGAAGATGTTTCAAAATTATCCATTTAGGCTCATCGAACTTTTTCTATTAGATTAATTACTGTACTGTACCTGTCAACATTTTATTTTAAAGATTAAAAAAAACATTTATTTAAAATAAGTTTATTAAAATATAGTACACCTAATACGAGACACTTAGCGCAAACGCCTAGGTAATGAATAATTACTAATTGAACAGTAAGACGATCCTATAAACAAGTAATTGATTCATCATCCCTGATTGGAATCGACCCAAAGTTCCCTAGAATCGTGGCTTACCACTCTAATCATTAAGCCATGGATATTATTATTATTATTATTACTAGTATTAATATTATTATTATTAGCACCACGTCTTACTACCCGTTCGGGCTATACGCACTTACGCTAATGTGTAATGGTAGGGTGATTATGAGATGAAGTGAAGGACCTACAGATTAACGTGGAATACGAACCACGGTGGAGGCCTGGCATTCCTCACATTCACAAGATGTATTGTCAGAGGTGAAGGAAGGGTTTGGTGATCAGATAAATCTTTGCCGGGACCGGGGATCGAACCCCGGCCGCCAGCATAGAAGTCTGACACCTTACCCCTAGACCGCCAGGTCACCGCCATGGATATTAGCTGACAGTGTGCTATTCCGGTTTTACCCCAAATGTACTACCACCAAATATATATAAGCATGATTGACGTTGGTGCTTTGGGGGTTATGAGAACTGCGTCTTATTATCCATCAAGGTTATTCATATATTTACACTAATATAGTAAGGATGTAAGAATGAAGAACCAATAAATTATATGAAATTACTTCAAGTTGCGTGAAGAATTTTATAAACTCAGAACTAGAACTGCCGATTAGGATTCGAAGATTGACTTAGCCATCACGAGCAAACCAGACCAGACTAGATTTACATCTTATTCCACAAGCACATAATTCCGGATGGCGTTAAAGTGACAAGATCAAAGGGCTAGTAGTAATTATATGTGCAGTGTGATTTAGTTGAACCAGGACCCTCATAAACACCCAAAGAACAGTGCTACGTCTCTAGCCTGACACTTTTAATAAGTTGGAGACTTTCCATAGTGTAAACACACTTACCGTATCGGCTCAAGCAGCCAGTATCTGTGGAACAAACACCTCTTCCGAGGCTTCTATAACACATCATAAATGTGTCCTTTGAATGTAGCCACGTACGTAAACGGACACAGTAGTCAATTTAGGGACCAAAGACTCCATACCTGCCATTGATCCCTGTCTACACCAGATGGATAGGAAACTCCTCACCCCCTACCCCCACCTTGGCTAGATTTTCAAAAGTTGGAGGAGTTGGAACAAAGGCACAACCTAGTAATCGCTTTTACTGATACTAGATTACCCAACTGGGAGTCAAGGTTCAATCATGGGAATCAGCCTATTAAGAGATTTTACCTATATCAACCCGTTTGGGCCCTTGTAAGGAGGCCCAGCCTCTAGCAGTAATAAATCACCCTAAGTGGGCTTTCAGCCTGAGCTACCCAATGGGGACTTAGTAGAGGTGACCTGACGAGTTTTCCAGGAAGTTACTAAGGAATTCCGCTATGCCACTTGTCTGTCACCTTATATAAGCTAGGGACATTTCAAGGAGGAAACTCATCTACTGTGTCATGGCTTTGCAACCAATTGTCAGTAGAACAAACCCCTCTCGCTAGGCTTCTCTAACAGATCATGATTTTGTCCTTCTAGCGTAGCCACCCTTAATATATGCGTGGTGAGAAATTTAAAGATCACTCGTCCCATGTTTGCCGTTAGAACTTTCATCACCAGGCAGCTGGGACCCTCCCCCCAGCCCAACCTTGGCCAGACTTCCATCAGTGGGAGGAGTTGGCTTGGCCTTACATTTACTCTGGACTCACACATAGGGGAGTCTCGACATAGCTTAGAAACCTACCACGGGCCTTTGACCTGTATTGTCCTGCTGGAAGTCAAAACTAGATCATAAGAATTACCCTCGAGAGGCCTTTAACCTATGATACCCCATTTGAGCATTTGGAGGAGTTCAGGAACCTAGTTTCAGGAGTCGCTTCGAAACGCTTTCTGCCTGATTTGACCAGCGGGGACCTCGTGGAGTTGACCTGACAAGTTTTCCCGGAAGGTACTAGCTACCAAAAGCTTGTTGTGTGGTGAGTAGAGAAGGGGAAGGGGGCTTCGACCATCCACTCCTACACATATGACCTCAACAAAGATTTTGCCAGCCATTGGGTAAGACCTCTGGACATTTCCTGAGGGCCACCAAGTGGAGGTAGTCTACCAGGCAGGATTACTGGACCAGGAAGATCTTACAGGCAGTGGTAGGAGGCCTCTTATCTGGTCCAAGCCAGGGTAGTCGCCATGAGGGCGATAACTCATCTCAGACCCATGGTCTTCAAACCCCGACTTTGTGCTACACTCCCTCATAAACACATTATAGTATGTCTACAGATGTTAACTTGTATTTTATTGTTAGCAACACAGTGTAGTTACTAGAATAATGCATTCAAGTATTTAGCCTAAGTAAGGAAACAGGATGAATCCTATAGATGGATCTTCCACTTTATTCTTTATCAACTAATTTTATGGGAGAAGTATAAAATAAATTAGGAGGACAAATACCCGGTAGGCTTTTGGCACAATTACCCAAACTGACTATTATATTTAATTATGTTTAAATTATAAAAAATACTTAGCTAAATAAAAGGCGCTATCCCCTATATTTGCTTTTATTTTTGTATAAAATTAAAATATATGAAAAACTATTTTATATATTATCTCTGTATTACTCAAAGAGCTATATTGTTGCCAAACTATTTTTCTGTAGAATATCTGGCTGATAAAACTGAAATTCTTTTCAAATTGTAAAACTTGTTTGATCCAAAACCGATTCCCAATTTTATAAGACAAATTTATTGTGTGACGAGATTTTTTTTGCTAAGGGTTTGAAATAAAAGTAGCAAAAAAAATCATGTAATAAAAATAAATATTCTTAAAAAGTCCAAATATATCAAATGAAAAATTCCCAAACTTATAGAAATTAAAAAATAACATTTAAAATATATGTTTAAAATACTGTTAATAGAAATTAAATTATAGGAATGTCATCAATAAATCTCGGTAGGATTTTATTCTGATAATAAACGAAGCTAATACAAGCTATTGACAATTTGCGAAATGTAATGTACATTAATTACTTAAAGTACATAAAATAATCCTTCATCAGGCCTATTCATATAATGTTAGTTTATTATTATAACCGTAGGTTTACTTGATTAGGTACAATTAATATATTTTATTAAGGTTGCAAAAAATATCAATGGCCAAAGTCTACATCGAGACAAACAAATATATTTTCGATACTATGTCGTACCAAAGTAACTTTTACAAACCTCAAGTTTAAAAAGTTCTTGAACTTTCAAACACCGACTAGTCCATGGTCTACTAAATCTACGACAGAGTGGATAACAGATATTTCCAATTAGAAGTAAGTTTCTTAAGAAACACGCTGTTGGGATTGCTATGCACAGTACAGTGTAAGGTGCTTCAGATGCTGCCAAAAAACGCAATGATATATACTACCCCATTATTAGAAATAAAAACTATATCACTAAACATTTATTTTATTCAATCTAGTTTTATATTGTGCGTAGACCAAAAATTAATGAAAACAACTTTATTATTAATATTATCAAAATATATATGGAAATTTCCTTTGAGCGTGTGAACTGAACCCAGGATATTTGCTCAAATAATGAAATATCCAGGTTATTCTTATGCTTAGGGTATTTCATCCTTCACAATTAAAGGCAAGTAAATCTCAATGGCTTTGGGGTAAAGAGCTTCCCTCAGAACCCAGCTGAGATCAATGGATATTTCATTACCTATAAATATCCGTAGCCTTTGGCATAGTGTAAATTTTGCCATGTAAATAACCTTAGAAGGTATGTGGAAAATACATTTCCGAGAAAAATTGGTAGGTTCTTTCAATCAATCTTCGAGAAATCCAGTGTGGAAGGTATCGAGAAACCAGCACACTTCCTGATATCACCTAATACAGGGCGTTTCTCCCAGATGGTGTGGGCAGCACTATCCAACCAAAAGGATGAATGTATGATAGTGTTAGATGGATATAATTCATATCAAACCAACCTTCAGGTTGTTTATTTAAGAATATTAAAGCTTAAGGCAGAGTCTGTAATAGTCATGTGAGATCGTTGGATAGTTATAAGCTATCAGAAAAACATCCACCAGTGACTCGGGCTCAACATTTATGATACGCGTGCGAACAATTTTGAGGTTTTTTTATACTCGTGCATACCGACCAATGGACAACTGCACAGAACAAACTTCATTTTTTGCCATCAAGATGAAGTTCAATTTTTAACAAAGATCTATCGACAAGTTGATCTCAGTCTTTCATAAAAAAAAAGTTTTGTCAGTTGCAAGAAAGATTTGAGCAAATGAGCTTATTTTATTGATGCAATGTAGCCTCCTTTATTATATTTATTAAAGAGAAGTGTAGAAGAAGGAAATAAACCAGAACAAATTGGCAAGATCTCAAGGAACAATAAAGTGAAAACTCTGTATTGTTCTCAGAAAAGTGTTACTCCCACACTCACGTATGTACCTATGAATTATTGCTGTGATCCTCCTAAAAGATGTAATATGTCAATTAAAAATATTAATTATTATTGAAATGTATTATTGCCCCTACAGGATCCTGACACACTTCATAAAAACTACCATGTTGCGAGAAAAACTAATTAAGTACCAAGGCAATAAACAATTAAATGAAAAAATTGTTTTGTAACATTCAAAAATAATATATAAGTGTAATAGTGTAATGAGTATAAGTGTAAAGTAAATTGATTGCAATAAAAATATATTGCAATTAACCACATCTAATTACCTTGTATAGCACAAGTCAAGCAAATCTTACATGTAAAATTAATACAATAAATTATCAGATAAATTCTTCCCTTTACAATTATTCTTAATGATTTACTTATGTTTTTAGCAAACTTAATCCAACATGCATATCAACTATATTATTAATATCATTATTACTTTCACACCACGCACAAGGCAATATTACTCAAGCATAATTCCTTAGTTTCAAACATCTAAACACCGCGATCAATATGTCTAACATATCATGGTCATATATAATCTTAATCATAAATTATTATAATTTTAAATATGGATTTTAAGGTTCATAATAGTTACAAGATTCCACATAAATCAAAAGTTTAGTTTAAAAAGGAACCTTTCCATTAAGTATAATTAAATAACCCAACTCAATAGGAATTAAGTTTATACATATAAAAATCAAATTTACGTAATTTTCAAAAACTTATTAGTACAAGTATATATCATGGTTAAAAACATGATCCCTATTCAAACGAGCCTTTAGCGTTATAATAAAGATTACCAACTATTATCAAAGATATTAAAATATTTAATTTATAAGAATAATTTTATGTTGTAATCTTTGCAATTGAAATGTTATCGTTCCAAAATGGACTTTTGACATTAAATTCATACTTATTTTATAGAATATTAAGATTTTAGGATTAAATATAATGTAGAGAAATATTTGTAAATAAATTTATAGTCAGAAGATGTGACGACCACCACTAGGAAGGGTGCATGTGAAAGAACAACCATGGGTTCACAAGAAAAGATAATATTTTATTACAATTTGGTAAAATAACAAAGGTAGAGCTGGCACAAAGAATTACTGAAAACAGGCATCAAGAGCCTATGATCCATGCGGCAAAACATAAGCTCAGTCGTTACAAAAATTTATAATATTTGCATCCATCTCAGGGGAAATAGTTGGTCTGAAAGCCATGAGATTTAAATTTAAATAGCCCGCCACAAAGGCGCGAATTATTCAAATAGCCACGATGGCTGATGTTTAGTTAACAATATACAAAGACGCAAAAGACGTGTGACACTATGTGACCAAAATAGAGAGCCTACAAATACTTTAAAAACATAGAATAATAGAGGTTAAATGGCTAGAATGAGTTACGCAACCTGCCGTAGCACTCATACATCTTATCATAAAAAAACCTACCAGAAATAATGGGATACGGAACAATCTTCGTATCTAGTACGAAAGTATATAATTTCTAATACCCCTAGAAAATGTCAAGGCAACCGCATAGTAACCTAACGTTTAAGATAAGGGCGCGCCGCTAGTACCCAAGCAGTACTTAAGTTAACCAGGATTTCTCCCTGCAGAATAACATAATAGATTAGCGGTTTAACCGCCTTAAAACCAATTTAGAGAACCCATCCAGAGAGTTTTAATAACAACAAAAGGCCCAAAAGGTAATTTTGAATACGTGTTCCCTCCCCATAATTTAAACCGAAAATGAATTTTGAAGAATATTTCCCAAGAATTAGTATTACACCGGCGCCCTCACCTTGTCTAAGCCAGTGGTACAATGAGTGTCGCTTCAACCCACATTAGCCATTTTATAGCACAAAACAGTCCCAACGTATTCTCAAAAGAGGGGGGGAAGGAGGGTAGATACATAGAACAAAAGGAAGGGAGACGACTAGCGCTCTGGAAGCTTAGCGGACAGTCGAGTGATTTCTCGGAGATAATAGAACATCCTCGGGCCGGAACAGGAAATACCCTTGTTCAAGTTGAGTTTTAGTTTCATAGTGGCCGGGCATCGATGACGAGCGAGTTGTTGACTAGGGCCTCGCTTCAGTCTAACTTGTTCAAGCCGCGGGAGTGGACGTCTTGATGGTGTGTGTCAGCGTCCCATCTGACGGAGAGGAGGCACGCCAAACTTAGTGAGTGTTGAAGCTCCATATTACAGGGTGGTTGGTATTAGATGTTGTTGGCGTTTAGAACATCGTTACAAAGATAATTTTATACATTTTATATTTAAAGAGTAGCTCTTAAGCTATCACCTTTTATTAGTAAAAAAAATCCACTAAAAGTGAAGAATATGGCAACTTTCTGCGGCTAGCTCCTGAGAAAGGGGTGTTAATCAAACAAGGGGTAGGAAATTAAGATGATATGCGTATGAGGGGAAACTATTACTTGCACATTCCACCTGGATGTTACGTCACTGGGATATAATATAAATGGTGATGCTCTTGATCTTTCCCGGAGTTGGCCTAGAACTTTCTTGGAACTGGTCTAGAACTTTCTCGGAGCTTGTCATCTGTTCTACTAGTGGGTGCACCCACTAGCGGCCTTTATGCAGTATCGCGGAGTTGAGTGGTCCAGATTGATTCTTGATGTGGTTGGTCGCGTGTATTCGTGGTTCTAATGTGGGTCACTGGGTGTGGCCATGGTCATATGGAGTGTATAGGGCAATTTGGTGAGTTTAGAGATTTGTTTTAACAAATATAGTTGATATGCTTAATAATTAGTCCTTGTAGCTCAGAATTTTGCCATTAAATGACACTCCACAAAACGTTTATAATGAAAAGTATCCCAACATAGCTTAACTTAACCTCCCACGTGTCAAGCGATACATTATTGATAATTTCAAATTTGCTTTAAGGTGAGGTTTTGCTAAGTCGGGTTAGTTTAGGGTAAAATAAATATAATCTATTGCATACTAACCATTGCAACAGAGAACCCTCGATATCTTACACAGTATAAGTTAACTTTAATATACAAAACTCACTGAACAAATATGGTTGTTGCTAATATTAAACTTTCAAACACACATTAACATAGGCAGAAACTAGCCACCTCATGGACTGGGCTCCTAGCGCTACCCAACTCACGAACAACCAGTGTCTGTCCAGTCCGTGAAATAGACAAGCAACAAAGCCGGCTCATGGAATGTACAGAAAGTTACCCAATTCATAAAATGATCGATTTTTCTTTTTGGGCGTAACATATGTGTATCACTAGGTAAAAACTGCTGAGGTTTATTTATACTTACCTAAGTTAGGAGAGGCACTAAGGGACAGAGAGTAGAAATATACATATCGCAAACCTTGGCTGAACGTGACTAGTGTCAACCTATTCAAAAATAATTATCAATTGCTTAGTAATATTATATTATTAATAAAGTGTTATTAAACTATTCTAGCAATACTTTATTTAGTAATACCCTATAAAAGATATTTTCGTAACTCATTGAAATAACAAAATATATTAATTTATAAATCAATATCTTTTTGGTTACGTGGTTGTGGCAGAAAGAGATATTATAGTCATAAAATAATAAATTTAAAAGTAAAATATTCACAATTGTATCTTCTTATCTGGCCATAAAAATATAAAAATGTTTTTTACGTCTTAGAGAAAGAGCAATCACCACTTTAACTTTTGAAAGCTTATAGCATTTTAGAAGATTTAATTTGAAAAGCATTTTTTTAGTGTAGCACAGACACCACTTCCGAGAAAATAAAATATCCAAATGGTAATTTTAAAAAGTTCGTTTTTCAATAATGTAAAAGACCCGCCTCGGTGGCGTAGTTGGCTAACGCGCTGGTCGTGTTGAGCTGCTCGACTGCTGAGGACGGGGAGATCGAGGTTCGAATCTCAGTTGGGTGAACTGAGGGTGGTTTTTCCTAAATGGTTTTCCACTCTCCCTCCACGCAAATGCGGGTTCACTTCCTCTAATTAAACCTTCCCAATTCCTAATCCATTAGAGTAATTAGTACTTAAAAGCGTATAACCCGAACGGGTAGTAAGACGCGGTGCTAAATATTATTATATATTAATATATTAATAATGTAAAAGCAGCTAAAAGAAAAAAAAATAGAAACAATATATTTGCTGTTAAAGTTTTGACTGCCAGAAGTAATAACAGCTCAACACAACATACATTATATTTCAGACCGTATGATTTAGCGAATGGATACATGGTAACTTTCCCTATCGGTCAGTCACCAACACTCTAAACGTAGATATCATTTAGCTTCCTCTGACTCGCGGGAGGAAACATTCCCCTTTTCATCTCTTCTTTGACTCAGAGTCGTGGGTAGTAAGCACTCACCCGCATCGGTGGGCACGCGCAATGAACTTTAATCTCGTTAAGTATGATCTGGGGAGGTCGGTGTTGGAGTCCCAGCCAGAGGTACTGATAGTGTTTTATCTTAAATGGTTTCCACTGTGTTTGAAAATTCAAGTAGTCAACCTTGGTGGTCTTGGGGTAAAGTGCTTGCCTCAGGACCCAATGTTCATGGGTTTGAACCTAGCTAGGCTCAACGGGTTTTCCTTGAAATATAAAAATACGTAGCACAACTTCCTTTGGAGGGGAAGTAAATCCGTTTGTTCCATGTCGATTGTGGCATGTAAAAGAACCCTGGAAGGTATGTGAAAGTCCCAATTTTCTGGCAAAATTGTTAGGGCCCTTCACGCTCGCTCATAAAAATGATCAGGTGCTTATATAATCAGTCGGTTCAGAAAGTGCATGTTAAATACCTCAAAATAAAAATAAATGAAAATAAAATAAAAATTCTAGTAATATTTTCCAAAATTATACCTACCTCATCCCTTCCCAACTAGTGTTTATAATTTGGATAGCCTGGACCTGGACGGGTAGTTTAATGGGGTACAAAATAGTAAGTGAATATGCTTATTCCATTGGTGAATTTACTTAGTAATTTGGATGACCTAATAACTGCATGTGCATATGGTATGGAATAATGTGTGTAACCTACCAAAACAGACTAAAACTACTTCACATTGTTCACATGTCTGACTGAATGTAGAAAGGTGATGGTGTGTGGGAGGGGGAGGGGAAGAAGCTTCTCGTAATATGGTTGGAAATGTTGTCGGGGAGCATAATTTGTCAGCTGTCAGTCGCTATCTAAAAGGACGAAAGAGGAGTAAGGGGTTGTGTGAGGTGGGGGGGTCGGGGGATGGCACCTGGTGGATGGTTGAGGTGGAGGGATGTTTTTAAAGGATAAGAGGGTGTGGGAAGGGTGTACGAAAGGGGATGGAAGTCCCACGTTGAGGCCAACTAATCAACACGTCAAGGGACTTAATTTGGATCCAGCTCATCTGTTAGACTCGGTCTACATTAGAGTCTACTTGGTCGTCAATACTCGGTGCGTCCAATAAATCTTCTAAGGTAGCTTGCTTTAAACCGTGGATTACACTTCCTCTTTCTAGACCGAAGGAGGTGATATTTTTTTCACGCCTTCTTTAGCTCTTTCTCTCTCCTTGCAATTTTTTTTTTTTTCAAAATNTCAAAATAATTTATATATTTTTTCTCTTTCCTGTAGTGGAATGAAAGGAAGGATAGAGCGTTGTTACAGTAGTCAATTCTAGAAAGTAATGACATTGTTCTCAATTCAATCTCCGGTAAGAGTCGAAAGAAAAGGAAAGAATAAGGATGGAGTGGTAGTTGAATGAGAAAAAACTCCCTCCCCTATTTAAGTTATTTTTTTCACAGTCGTTTTTGGTGCATGTGATTCATGAGGTTCTCTTTATTCGCAAACTATACCAAGAGGTAATAGTAGAATAATGTATTAAAGGTTTTATAAAACCAAAAAATATTAATTAAGAATTTATGTAGAGATTGAATAAATTAAAGTAGAATTTTATAACAGAACTTCCGAAAAGAATTCTCTTTTAACAATTTGTAATTTCAAAATCATGGTGTATTTTAATCTTGTTATATAAATGAAACAAAACTGTCACAATATGAAAAAAAAAATCTCAACGAAATTAAATTATTTTAAATATTATTTCATTCTATTTTAAATGAATAAATTTAATATTTACTTTAAAATGACGAATGTACTACTGAGAAATTAAATTTATTTAGAGATGTATTATTTTGAGAATGTGTCTATTTTTAAAAGTTCTAATCGTATTAGATTTTAGTTCTTAGATTAAAAATAAGAATTTAAAAATAGAAATAACAATAATTTTAAATTATGACAATCAATTGTAAATGTACTCAAATTAATCAGCCATCATGCTTGGATGTTTTAATATTAAACTTTGATGTGAGGATTTAGGGGACGCAAGAAAATGTCACTGTTTTTTGCAGTCTTTATAAAAAAATTGTCAAAAGAAATCAAAGATTGCTTCGATAAAAACATACAGAGTTTAGTTTCCCTTTCAGATGTGACATCAAATTTTCTTGACTATCTGCCAAGGATTTCCTGAAATTTGATAACTTTTTCTCTTTATTTCTAATCAATTAATATTGCATGTATTTTGGCGGAAAAATAGTTTGCTTCAAAAACTGCGAAAACACTGGTCTTTTCTCGCGTTCACTACATCTACATTTTTAAAAATATTTTGGAAATATAGTAATTAAATATGTAATAATAAACAGTGAAATAGACTAATTGATATATGTTTGTTATATGCGTCCTAGTCTGGCCTATACCTATATTTACACTAATGGCATGGGGATTAGGAAGGTAAAATTCAGAGTGAATGTAACCATATTGGTTAGAGGAAGAGTATAAAAAACACATAGGAAAAACAGCTCTTAGTAAACCTAATAGAGATTCAAACCCAGATATATCCTTCAATTTCAAACCAAATCAGAAGAATTTTACGCTATAGTCCACGTGGCCACCAATGCGAATCTTTGCCATTTTAAAAATATATAAATATAAAATGGTTGTATTAAACAGAAAGTTTCAGTACCATGTGAGCTGATTCACATTTTCTAAGTTATCCTTTCAATGCAAAGCGACGCAAACACAATTATGTTTTCCTGCACAGTATTGGTTAAATAAGTTTGGCTTTGGTTCTTAACATGTAAACTCACTACCATTGTTTGATTTGGTAGAAATAACAATATTTGCTGGTTACTCAAGTTACTAAAACCATTTCAACATATTCATAAGGCGTATAACCCGAAAGGGTAGTAAGAAGCAGTTCTAAATAATAATAACTTGTTCATACATAGAGTTATGTTAACTAAAGCTGCAACATTTATATATATTATAAATATTGTCGTGACCTACGCCCCGTGGGCTTGTTCTGTCAAGATAACTTGCGGGAGGGGTAAAGTTGCAGGCTAGGTAATTGTGTGGGCTCCAAAGACTATTGTATGCTTACAAATTTTACTTGAATAATAGTTACTAAAGGATTAAACAAAATATGATGTTAGTCGTAAGATAAAGAAATAAAGATCCTGGACACCCACGCTCGTGGAAGAACTGGCTTTACTTGTAAATACTTAGACCGATGAAGTTTACTGTTAATGTTAATGAACTCAAAATAATTCTATATTGAGACCTTGGGCTCAATGGATGCTCTTCTAAGTACAAGTGCTACTGATGAACCAAAGATGTCGTCTGATACGATACGGCGTTGGACAACGTGACCGCCTATGATATATGGAATTGTGACAGCACCGTTGCCGAAAAGTAAAGGTATTTTATACCTCACTAAGGCCCTTTATTTGGCCAACTAGTTCGATTATTGTTATAAATTGACAGCACTCTCCTGTAATCTTTATAGTAATTTACTTCATAAATGTTGTCCAGCAATTTTGGTGCGTGCGTCCACTCGAGTTATATAAATCAAAGCAAACATTCAAACATTTCTAAATGATTATGGCAATACCTATAAAATAACCCTTATAATATAGAAAAATATTTTATATGTTGACTGTAAATAAATATATTTGAGTTTTCTAAACTGTTCTTCCAACCAAAATTTGGGTATAAGTTAAGGACAGTGAAATATTTGAGAAATGAAATTTTACTACGCCACTGCGTGACTAAGTAACGAGTCACTATCATGTGCTGGCCCGAAGTTGTGGACTAGATAACTGATTTTTATGCCTTAAAATTTAAATATTTGTTTAATTGTCTTTAAGCGTTGGTATTGGTTTGGATCCCAGTCGATTCAAAGTACCTTGCTACTCGCTTTGCACAAAAGCATTTTAAGTACTAGTAATTGAAATATCTTTACGATGGATATCTCTCCTTAAAATAATGTATGCTATAATATATCAATCGTTCAACGGTTGTTGGCCACAAAACAATATTTGGTGTGTATTGAAACGATTTTTTAAATGTGAAAATCATGTACTAATTTGAAAATAGAACGTCATACAAAAGTGATAAAGTTGAAAAATGAAAAAAGGGAAAATATAAACTTCATAATTAATAAGTAGAGACATCGGATTTCATGTTCGTCCCTGTGGCACCTTCCAAAATAGGATAAGCAACTCATCAAAGTCCATAATTATCATAGCCATCTAATTTTTCTACTATATTTTACATAATCATGCAT
>CABFOV010007767.1:0-11312 GCA_902141375.1 Timema poppense
CAAAGTCACACTCTTTCATAGTTGTCACAGTGTACCCTGAAACTCTAAACGTTCGATCTCTCAACAGAGTGCACTCGTATCGCTCGGTGAGAGTCTCTTTAGTCCCTGTTATAGTCAATTCACGGTTTGAAAGACATGTACACCCGTGGGAGAAACAACCGTCAAACTCAAAAATCTCCTTCGTCGTCTCGCAGTAGGCATCTACCTTCCTCCCCTAGATTTCTATCTCGCGCCCATTGAAGGCGTGCTGTATGTGAATATCGGGGTGGGTTTACTCCAGATAGACTAACCATTTTATGGCTTTCACAGACTGTCTGTCACCGCACCTGTATCCCCCTTGGGAAGGATGGATATCGTATCGGGGGCTAAGAACAGTTTTCTAAATAAACGGTTGCACGCACACGAGATGGAGATCGATTCCCTAAACACGTCCTTCGAACCTAAATTTAGAAATAAATGACGTAATGTACGGCAACCCTTGCGTAATACAATTACGTCATCGACACAATAGGCCTCAAGCTTATTATTAAATACATACCCCTTCCACAGTTTCTCAGCGTGCCACACCATAAAGTCATTTCGCTCATCCGGTTTCATATAATCCGCACCAAACATTTCGGGACCGGGCATCTCACCGATATAATTTAAATTATCTTCTGTATTAAACATATAGGGGTAGTGTCCTTTTTTACAGTCTAGTCCTAACGCTTTCGGGACCTTTCTCAGTTGCATAGGTAGGAAATTTAGGCTGTCTTTAAATTGTATGTGGTACATCGTCATGCAGAGTATTTTAGTTCCGTTCACGATAGTTTTAGGGGTGAAGTTTAGTGATATAAATCTATTCAGGATAAATATAGCGTCAAATCCTTTAGAATTATGCGTTAGGCAAACACTCTTATTGGCAAACGGCCTCGGTCGTCTTAGGTATTCGATGAAGCCGTATACCGGATTATACCAAAACGAATGAGATCGTTTCCCGCATTGTTCACAGTCCTCGTCCATATTATAGTTAAATTCACATCTTACACAATAGTGTTGTACGTGAAGTAAATTCGGTTAGTGCATAAAACAATCATTGGCTATAACGCGATCTTGTCTAGTCTCGAAATCATAAAATACCATTAGATAATTATCGTTGAGCTCCTTTCTACTCAACGTCTGCATGTAACATCGATGAGGGTTTTCTTTTTTCTGTTTGCACGTCACACAGTACGATTTAAAACATTCGTGATTACTCCCCTTTGTTTTATCACAGGTAATAAACACCTGTGTTAAATCACAAACGGTTTTATTACTCTCAGTTTTATTCGATTTATGGCTAGTGAAACAAGTGCCAGACCTAAGGAATCTGTTACAATCACTGCAATACACTTTTTCACTTGTATACAAACACGGAGTTTAGGACATACATTGGGGGCAAGTACTCTTACATAAATGTCTTGCACCTCTTTTAAAGCCGGTATTACATCCGTCGCAAAAGTATTCAACCGAAAAAGCGGCTGCCATATTGATTATTACGTTGAAGTGATGAGTGACGTCATCGTACAATAGGTTAATGTACCTAGTCGAAAATGAAACCCCTTCATACCACAATCCGTTGACCGTCGAGAGGGTATTGTACACGCGTAATTTATAATCGTCAGCAAAATATCGTTGACATTTATCGAGATGATCGCACCCCCCTACTCCGGATAAATCTAGCGCGTTTTTGCAATAAGATCATCTACCGCATTGTTAATTTTACGCCCCTCAATATATGATTTATAATTAATATCATTAGTTATCTTGGCTATCGCTATTACTATAGTGTGCGCCAAATAATTCGTCAATGATTTAATAACAGCAATTCTCTTTTTATGATGACTCAGATAATCATTTGAAAGGCATCTTCTTTTTAATGCTAAACCGTTGCCCATAATCATTTTGATATGATTCACTCTAATGCTCAATACATCGGCTATACCAAATCTGGCGTTACTCTGAATGACATTTGTTAATGTATTAATAATACTGTTCACATCAATTTGGTCACATCTACGATACGAAACCCCGACCGGTTTATCAAGGTTATTCTCCGTGTTCGTGATCGTGAATCCAACTAAATCGTAAGGTGCCGTAGCTCTAAGCAAATATGCCAATAGACTAGAGAAACATGTAATTAGGTACTGCATCGGACTCACGTTCGCAATCAGAGGCTTGAATCGAACTAAAATATCCCTGCCTAAGGTGTTGAACCGAGTATAAGTTCTTCCTGTCTCTCCTATTATGGTAAATGAGTAATCAGTGTTTGTATCCCCCACATAATCAAAAAATATGCTCACGTTGTCTGTTAATGTCTGAAGTATTGTCGCTAGATTCGTTAGTTATAAATGTTTGTTCGTTAGACACTAAAAAAAGAAAATTAATTGATAGTTTGAATAATAAATTAAGGAAAGAGAAACACACAAAAATATTTAAAATAAAAACAAATAAATAATAACTATAGAGAAAATATTTAAAATGAAAATAAAATATATTAGTTTAACTAATAAATTGAACACTAGAGAAACAAACAAAAAATATGGAGAGATAATAGTAAAATTGTTCTTACTTTTGACAAAATGCGAGAGCTCAATGTTTTCTATACGTGACAACCTCTTTTCAGCCGACAAGATGGCGATGAAATGATAACTTGGTATTGTTAAATTCTCCTTTTATAGGCCACCAGCTCAATGTGTTTTCCTGATTTCTACACACCTTCGTCAGATGTGATTAATCTTTCAGAACAATGTGTGTTATTTCTACACACCTCCGTAAGATGTGGTTGACCTTTCAGAAGCAACCTGAATATCTAATTAGAAAGGTACACGTTCAGCCTTGCTCTTTATAATCGTGACTCGATGGCTAGCTGGTAGAGAGATGTAAGTTGAATACTTAATTAGAAAGATAGATGGTAGATTTTGTTCACCTTGAGAGCTAGAAATTACAGGATAAATACGCTGTGTATTTAAGCCATTAGAATTAGTAGAATGGAATCAGTTGAAGACTTGTGTTTAAACAGCCACCTTCAGTAATTTAAACGTCGCCATATAGAGCATCAATCAAGAAATCTTTTTACAGGTAGATCTTATTTCGATAGAGCGGACAAGAGAGGACGTCGTGGTGTTTGTAAATGCAGTAAAGAACATTTTAAATCACTTATTGGTGATATATAATTTTGAAAGAGTACTCTGATGGAGATAGATGCGTAGAGCTCGGAACAACTGATTGTTTTAATAATTACTCATGTGTATTAGAGATTCTAAATGAGTCCTGCGTCGAACGCACTATACATTATTGTAGTTCCGATTGTTTTGACTCGTGTAAAGTTATTTATGATTTGTTTTGGATACATCAAAAGTGGCTACGCAACTGGAAATACGCAGCCCTAGATTTCGATCAAGTCGTCACAGACTCACCCACGAACGAGCAACCTACTAGCTAAGTTAACTAAAATTCTTTAGGGTCATCACAAGGACAATCGAGGTAACTTAACGTTTTTTTAAAAAAACTTTTTATATATTTGAAATTCTATAAAATATATTTTAAAAACTAATTATGTACTCTCTTTTTTTTAGGATATGGATATGTTTTTAAAAGAATTTAATGCAGCCAAGTCGGAGACAAAATATATTTCACTCAGAATTTTGGTGGAAAACACAACATTAAAAATTGTATCTTTTGACGAACAAGACACCTAGTTTGGAAGAGGAATTTACGTAAAGGCTATTTTAAACGATAGCCCCGTATGTTTTTTCTTCCGAAAAATTTTTCACAGATAAGTACAAAAGAAACAATTGATATGATCAATAAATATCCTTCAAAATTTACATTGATTTATGAGGGGATGGGGTAGATAATTCTATTAAGATTAGGTTGGCTGAAATTTAATCATCCGTTTTAGTTAAATTCACAACTGATTAGTTGAAAATCATTTTAAATAGTATATATTCTTAAATTATGTGACTAATAAAGTTTTATTAATTTGTATCCTTTATAATTGTTTTACTTATCACTATAGCATATTTATGAAATTAGAAATTAAAACATCTTAAATAATATGTATTATTTGATTATAATGTGTGATTAATTTTATGTATCAGTATAAAATATCTATGAAATTAGAAATTAAAACAAATTTTAATCATGTGTATGTTTGTTGTTTAATAAAGCCGTCCTATATGTAGTTATTCTCAAAATAATGTTTTCATAGCTGTTGAACATGTTTGCAAATCAAGTCTATCTATTTCAATTACTTTAATTTGATATATAAATATCATTATACTAAACATTTAAATCCTCATTTTAAAAACCACTTTCACTTTGAAAGGCGGATCTATTCAATGCACATAAACCAACTGTTTAAAAATTATGTTTGTCATTTAAAATAAACTCACTTTATGGAAACCCACGAAATCAAGCTATATCCTAGATAGGTTTAAACTAATTACTAACTCAGTTGAGAGTAAAATTTTCCAACTGTTTAAATGATATATTTTAGTCAAAAAACATAATGAGTAGAGTGTTGTTAGTTACGGTATATACATCGAAACGTCACTCACTTTACGTAAGATATCTAAAAATGGTATCATTATTAAACATAACAGCCAAATGTCTATGATGTTGGGATCGTAGATGACGAAAGCGCAATGAAATACGTTTCTTTCAACCTTCTTTTGGATTGAAGGCTAGCAAATACATACATTGTCAGTTGTGACTTATTTGTCAATACATAAATTTATAATTTTATTTAATTCAATTTTTTTACGCACTGTCTTTCACCACGGCATCATTGAATATTAATTCAACGATATCACCCTCATACGTCACATACAATATTCAAATATGTCCATTACTAATGACTTCAATTTCTTAAGTCACAGATACGGATTACCAATATTTTAATCACACCACACCCTCATACGTCATACTTACAGTTGCTGGCTCAGAGCGGGTTTAATACCTGACATACGTCATTGAAACGTCACTACCACGATATACTCATAGTTACTGACTCAGAGCGGCTTTATACCTGACATACGCCATTGAAACATCACTATCAACATACAACCATACGTCAGATGCTGGCTCCGTCACAGATACGGACTACCAATATTTTAATCACACCATACCCTTATACGTCATAGTTACAGTTGCTGGCTCAGAGCGGGTTTTTACCTGACATACGTCATTGAAACATCACCATACTCTCATACGTCAGGGTTTGGCTCTTTGCCAAAGTCGGAAGAAAGCACACCTTATACTACTAAAGTATAAACGTGTCCACAATAATTATAACACAATTTTTAATATGAACATTCAAAACTATAAAACCAAGTATTGAAATACACCTAAAAGTGTTGTTAAACTTATGGCAGAAATATTACATCTTAAAAACAACACGTTGAAATGAATGTTTATGAACTAGCATTAACAATATTATATTGGGAATTAGGAAAATAATACAATCGGGAAATGCATGTTATTACACGGTAAGTAATTTGTGGAAATCTCCCCTGCTGTCAAGGAATGTAAAACTCAGAATATACAACAATATAATAAATTTACAGGTTGTTCTTATTGGGCGTAAAACGTGGTATCTTACCTTAACGACGAAGATAAATTTAGGGTTTTTCAAAAGCAAGGTTCCTAATAAGACATCTTGTCCAAAAAGGGATGAGAATACTTGGAGTGGAGAAGGTTATATAGTGATGAGTTACATAGCCTGTATTCATCACAAGGAATTGTTAGGATAATCAAATCTCGTCGATTGCAGTAGGCAGAACATGCAACTCGAATAGGAGAATCTATAACCATGTTCAGGGACTGACTGGAAAACCAGATGGGAAGACCTATACGTATATGTGAGAATAACATTAGAATGGACCTTAAAGAGATAGAGTGTAGTGAGTTGGACTGGATAGATCTAGCTCAAGATAGGGTGTAGTGAGGTTGACTGGATATAATTAGCTCAAGATAGGGTGTAGTGAGGTGGACTGGATATAATTAGCTCAATATAATGTGTAGTGGGTGGACTGGATAGAATTAGCTTAAGATGGAATCAGTATTGTTGCGGGTTGGAAGGAGTGGTGTGACGACAACGAAAAATGTTGTATTAGTGTTGTTATATAACTTTCCTGAATGTGTCAAGAATATTTTCATTTAATGTTTCCCGGTTGTACTATCTTTCCTAAAAGGTTTACTTGATCAATTCATTAAAAACAAATAAAACACATTCAAACATTATAATTATTAAGATCGAAAATAAGTAGTGTGAAGGACCCTTCGCCACACTATAAATATATATCTAAAACAGCCCCCAGTTCCTGCCGCGAGATGTTGTTTTAACGACAATAATTATTTCACAATTTTTTTATTAATTTTTACTTTTTTAAATTACGACTGATTCACTAAATTAACACACTTTTTATTTCTATAAAATCCTCCCCCCTCGCTCAGGGCATTCCGTGTGGGGTTTCTTAGTTACATAAATTATGTCCTAATTTTTTAAACCTGTACGACTAATTCATTAATTTAATCAACTTCTACACTATCTTTAGCTCTCTCCATGCCCCACAGGGCTCGAAACGAGATGTTTATTAATTAAATTAATTATTTTGTAATTTTATAGCTCTCTTAAAGCCCCCTCTCCCTCCAAGCAATATCCCGAGGCGTTTCGTAATTGTTGATCAATCCACCTGTTTTGTTAATTCCTCAATACCTCGTAGTAATTTCGTAATTTATTTTTTCTGACCCACTTGTTCCAGGGACAGACATGGCGAGCAATATGATGATTTTGGTTTCTCAATACCTCGTACTAATTTAGTAATTATTTTCTTACCTGTTTCTTCCAATGGCGGATGTGTATTTAAATACATTAATTATTTCGTAATTATTAATTAATTACATAATCATTTCGTAATTTTAATTAATCTAACATTAAAAAATATATATTTTGGTAACTTACCCCAACAACCCTCAATCAGTGTTTTAATTAGTTCCCGGCTGTTACAGTACGCTAGTTCGTCTCCCACAAGGTAAGGTTTCATTTCGTCATTTTTAATGAATTTAATTAATCATTTCGTTGATTTAATACGTGTTCACACTCTTCCCTCAATCGGTATTTTAATTAATTTCTGGCTCTTACAGTACGTTAGCTTGAATCCCAAGACGAGCTGTGACCAGAGGTAATTTAAGAAGTATTTACCCCTAACCCTCAATCAAGGTTTTAATTAATTCACGGGTAGTAAGACGTGGTGTTAAAAATATATCAGTATTGAGATTCCATTGAGCATGAACAGTCTAGTTTACAGGCGATGGGCAATATTTTTGAATGTTGCAAGGTTTAGCACACATGCCTAATTTTAAACAGTGTGGACTTGATATATTAATACTTAAGTAGGCCTTAGCCTGGGAAGGGAAATCCCAAGCACCGACTCAAAGACCAACCAAAAAATCTATATTAAGATTATTTATCAGATTATGTTGTATCATGATATAATCTCACCATGACAATGGAGGGGTTCATTTAGAGGTTTTCAATCCTCCCTCCATGCAAGTTTCCTTAAATTCTACTTTTAATAGAGTGTAAATAGTACCTAGGCGTATAAACCGAATAGGCAGTAAGACACGGTGCTAAAAAAATCCAGTTATGTAACCTTACATATTGCATACATTTAAAGTGTTCTGTGCCAACGTGCTTAGACCTACAAATAAATGTAAGCTTACATCAATAAACCCTGAGAACAAGAGTGGGCTATGGGCTGTTATAGCAAAGTAAATTGTTCCCACTGCATTGTATTGAGTGTCAAGGTCTTCTAATATAGCCGGAGCCAACATTTGGATTAAATAAATACACTCCTCTGTTTTATAATATAACTAAGGATATATCTGTTTATGATATCATATTCGTAGATTGAAATCGAAGCCAGTACCTACGGCTTAGCCTGACAACGCTAATTAATAGCTCGATCTAGCACAAAGAGACAAACTACATTAATATTATTCATATTTACACACTTCCTAATTTATCACAAAGCACTTGAAATTAGAAGACAATTTGTAAAAAGTGAGTTGTATATATAGCTCCAGTAATAGAATGTAAGCCATGCTGTTTTCCTACCGCTACCCGCTGTAGACTTTCAAACAACGTACTGTATCTACCTCGTGTGGAATTACACTAAGGCACGTTCAGCATAGAGTCTAGGGTCCCAGGGTCGATTCTACGCAAGGCCTTGGGTTTGCACTAACTGAGAGTAATTAGCAGCACGTCTTACTAACAATTCGGGTTATACGGACTTACGCTAATGTGAGATGAAACGGAAGACGTACAGGGATCCGAACCACGATGGAGGACAGGAATTAGATAGAATTGGTCATGTATAGTTTATTAATTAAATCGTTACTAACACGATTCCTTATTTCTAAGTATCAACTTTATTTAACTGTTATTATATATTTAGCTGTACTTAAACGTATAGCCCAAACGGATATTAAGACGCTGTGTTAAATTAATAAATAATTTATTTTCAGGTATTCATAAGTCCAGTCTTGTGATCTGCAGCTATCATGTTATTAATGTTGACCATTAATATAATGTTTGTATTGTCAGTAACTTTAAATCCACGTGTACTACTCAATAGAACCAGTCTATTTGTATTACGTTTAACACAAGGGTTACAACACCCCAATTGCCATAGAAATGACCTTTTGCTGTCCATACTGATAATATTTTACTAACAACCACGAATTCACACGTCAAGTCAAGCTACCAATGTTAAACACAAATAACTCTTTTTATGAAAATTAGAGTGTAGAGAACGCATTTTCACTTTTGCGAGCAGGGGAACGTGAGTTCGAATCCATAAGTTGAAAAGGTGACTACCTAGGTGGCCCTATTGTAACAGCTCTGTGATAAGTTGAATTTTGTCACACGCCCTCGCTCTCAGATTGGCTGTTCGTTTTCCCCCTCCCCTTCTCTTGACCCCCTACCCTCCTCGTGACCACCTTTAAAGTGTTCCAAGGTTGTTTATTCTTGTCTAATTAGTTTTTTATTTGTACTCATTAGTTATTTGTGTATGCTCATGGCTTTTTATTTTTGTTCATTGGTTATTTATTCTTTCTTTTTTATGTCTGGTTAGGATTAGAACGGGCCAATGGAGTTTTTTTATTTGTTTGAGGAATTTATTGTTGTAAGATTGGGGTGGGGCGTTGGAGTTTTTTATTTATTTATTGGCGTGCAGTCCACGGCATCGGGCGTTCCTCGCTCGTCATCAGAGGGAACATGGAGCACGAAGCTCTCCTGACGGCAGCGTAGTGGAGAGTATGAGAGATGGGTCCCAGCCGTAAGACCCCTTTCACTTTTCCCTCATTCCCCACCCTCCTTACATCACCTCGGCACAGAACAAACTAAGTTACACTAACTGCTCCCTCTCATAAGACTGCCTTTCACTTCGCCTCGCTCTCCTCTCACTTCATTATACACCTCATCAGTGGGAGTTGTCAGATGTTGCAACAACCGTAACTTGTTATAAATATTAATAGAGGGTGGCAACAACCCTGTTGAAGTCATGAACCTCCAAGGCCTCTTGATGCATCGGTCGTGGCCTTCTGAAGGCTTTCTAATAACCACTCAGGGACCAAGGATGTTTTCCCACCACCAGAATTAGATGAGACTGACATCCAAACGGCGTGCAAACTGGGATTCGAACCTCGATATTCTTAGCACACATAATGCCTGTTAGAACTGTAACGTTTATAGACATAAACATTACAAGAAAGGAAGATTAAACGGGCTAATGAAAACTATTCTACAAACACCAAAAGTAAACATTGGAATCTACTCACCAAAATGCCCCGTTCACCGTATTATGTCTCATGTCTCACCGACCGACTCCCCCCTCCTCCTGCGAGCACTACATCCACGTCGGAGTGTAGTTTTAAAACTGAAACGAGTGAAAGGCGTGTTGGACTGAGCGTCGAGCCCGCCCATTGCATCATGGGAAGAGAGTGACGTGCAAGTGACCTTGTGATGAACATTTGATTCTCTGGTCACATCTCCAATTGTAACCCCCCCCCTTTATTTATATCACAAATAAAAGTCAGGTTGGTCACAAGAGAGTTTATTTATTTCCAATAATAGCAAAAACAAAACTCGATGAGAAAAGAGTGGGACAAGCCCAGAGTTAGGCGCAGGCAAAGAAAGGCCATTAACAATAATATACAAACAAAGATTTGGGGCACGACCCCGAGTAGTAAGATGGCCGCCGAAGGGACTCACAGTATTAACAAACATTCAAATTGACCTTCATAGAAATTCGTAATGTATAATGATAATAATTTAATGTAGCAACAATAACTCGCATACTAGCAATAAACACAGAACATAGACTATTCGCCATCGGCAACTCCCCAATAACTTATGAAAAGGAGAGAGTTCCCAAAAAGAATTACCATCACAGCCATTCTAAGGCTCAAAAAATGGAACCAAGAGCCATTATACAGATGCATCATAAAATTGAATAACCTAGCTATTAACAATACTAATACACTAAGAGAGTGGGCTCAAGGCCCTAGGTTTGATCAACCAAGTTCAAATCAATGGAAATTCAATCTCCCAATAATGATGGTAACGTGACCTTTCCGCATGATTTTACCCAAGTACTCAAAAGGTACAATATAATTAATATCCCGCACATCAAACATGGCGGTACTAATGGTTTCACAACAATCCGTGAAGCGGATGAGATACGTTAGCCTAAATAATAATATCCCTAAGTCCCAAACAGTGCTGCCATAACTTCTACGAAAATCGCAGTTAAAATAAGTGAAGTTAAATCATAAAAAGATATCGTCCAAAACGTAATTTAGAATTCATCTTAACCCAAACAGAATTTTGATATAAGTAAACCAAATATTGATTGACACAAAGTGTCTCACCTAGAGAATGTGGAGAAATGTGTGTCATGGCTTTAGAGTCCTGCCATTATATGCACCAAGTCAGAGTCACGTGATCTCACAGCGCGGGAAGCAAGGCAGGAGAAAGGGAGAACGGGAGTGCACTGTTCTCGAACACTCTCACATATTCTGGGCGAGATTTCAAATCTCGCGCCACCCAACCGACTGTTGATTTCACTGCACTGTCACTGGCGCGCACCGATCTGAGCATGTCGATCGTCTCTTATTTTATTTTCTGGGGTGGGGCAACTTAGAGGCGTAACTTCGCTGAAAATGTTCCTCGTCTCAGTTGAAAACAGTCCTGGGCGCTGAAGTGATGTGTTTGTGTGGGGAGCCTT
>CABFOV010007767.1:12817-26815 GCA_902141375.1 Timema poppense
CGCCCCACCCTCCCCCCCCCCTTGCTCTATGTATCTATTTAACAAATAATAATTATGGAGAGTTCATGGAAGCAAAAAGTCGTATAAGCCAGAGAGAAAGGCCTATACACCTTATGTTTTCCTATCGGCTCCTCTGCAATTAATCATTTGCTATTTTTTTTGCTTCGTTTTAATTTGTGTATATGTGCGCCAGCCCTTATCTATCAGAGTAAAAGGGTGGCGGTACAGAACGGCCGTAAATTCTGCACCCCACCATTTTGCCGGTCAACCAGGTAGAATGTGTATCCGAATTTTCTACAAACGTCAAACACTTTGTCACCGGCCGTCTAATGATGACTTAGACCATGCGAACATCGATTCAAGTATACAAAAATTATAATAAAATGCATCGTGTTGGTAGATTGCTATCCAAGGATAAAGGGAAAACAACCTTCTTATTCCTCGAGCCACTTATAACATAAAAAAAATTAATTTTCGCAATTATATTTTGTAGGAATAATATATAACTCTTACATTAATTCATAGGTAATATTGAATTGAGTAACTTGAATTTAATGTTCGCAAATATATTTTGACGAAATAATGTATAACTACATAAATTCGTAAGTAATATCAGGGATGAGTAAGATATAAAATGTACCAGCATTTGTGTGAAGGCCGAGTGAAATGGTAAACCTAGTTTCAATCCTCCCTACCTCCATGCTAATAGCCACAATTTAAGCTTGCTGGTATTTATAAATGATTTTTACTACCCGTCAGGGGCACAGGCGTGGGCGACGAGGGAGGAAATCGGCCTCAGTACACACGCATGACAGGGATTCGAACTAAGCTTAACATGCAAGCGTGAGATAAGAGCTGATATTGACCAGGTGAAAAATGTAACAGCATTTGCCAGGGATTGAAATGTGATGTAATTAGCGTTTGTTGCTCTCTAAGGGACTTGAACCCCTACTTCATTACGTCACAGGGCGAGATGTGCTTACACGTCAGGTCCCTTTTTATTCATAAAATGCAAATAACCTAAAGACTAGGATATCCACAAATCCGGTCCGCTGTGTGTTAATTTATCAGAGTAACATTTTTTAGTTGTGTTAAAAATGGAATCCAGGACCGATAGCTTAGTATTCAAACATAATATTGAATGCACCAAGGTTGCGGTTGAATTTGATCCAGCACATTGCAAACACAGGCTAAAACGACAATTATAATTTTCTCTCTCTTTTCTTGTTTTTAATAAAAAAAATTGTATACCATGAATATAAGAGCTAATATTCTAGAAATGGTCAGCTGAAAAAAGTTTTTGATATTCCGGCGAAACAACGGTGGTTTGGGAGAAAAGAGGACGTGGATATCACTGGCTTAATTAGATGTATATTTCCAACCTAGTGCCTATAGTATAGTTACTTGTAAATGGTGCTAAAATGTATATTGGCAAATGTACATATCAGCCAGTCTGTCGAGTCCAATTCACCCCAAGCATCAGGGATCGAATTTTTGCTACCGTAAGTTCAATCCTACAACTACCTGATTATTTCCAGTCAATATAGTTAGTTGTTTGTATATATTTTAATTCTAGTCAATTTTTTTCCTTGTACATATTTTAAATGGTAGCCATCTGGTTGTGTACATATATTAAAATACTCCTTAAACTAGATTTTTTAAATTAATACCGAGGCCACTATTCCCAATACAAGCTCAAGAAATTGATTATTGTTTCCTCTACATTTAAACATGTATAATTTACTTCAAGGTGTAAGATATATTCTCTAACAATAATTTTTTTAAATAAATATTCCTAGTATACTTTTCATGGCGTGAGCAAAATTTATAAAAACTTTTATTTGTGTTTATAAAAATTATTCCTACTATAGTTTTCATGGTGTATGATATATTTTTATAAACTTATATCTGTGTGTAAATAAATATTCCAAGTATACATTTTATGGTGTGAGATAAATTGTATAAGCTTTGATTTGTGTAAAAAACTATTCCAAGTATACTTTTCATGGTGCAAGATATATGTGTAAAACTTTTATTTTTGTAAATAAATATTCAAGTATACTTTTTGTGGTGCGAAATATATTTGTAAAATCTTCTATTTGTGTAAATAAAATTCAAATATTCTTTTCATGTCTTGAGCAAATTTTTAACTTTTATTTGTCTGGAAATAAATAAATATTCCAAGTACAATTTTCACGGCATGAGCTATATTATAAATATTTTATTTATATAAATAAATATTCCAAGTGTAAATTTAGTGGTGTGAGCTATATTGGTAGAAACTTTGATTTGTGTAAATAAATATTTCAAGTATACTTTTCACGGTGTAAGATATAATTGTAAATAAATATTCAATGTGTACTTTTAATAGTGTGAGCTTTTTTTTGTGTGTGAATAGATATTATAAAAACTGTTAATTCTGTTTTAACGTATTCAACCTTCTATCTTAAAAATACAAGTTAATTTAGCTTATAAGCTCAGTTTCAAACATTATGAACAATTTGAAACGTCCATTTTTGGCCATCATCAGCGCCCCTTCTGGTTGTGGAAAGTCACAGTTTGTTGGCAACTTTAGCCGTCACTTTGACATAATGTGTGACGGTAAATTTGATAAAATAACCTGGTATTATGCTTTAGGCAACCGAGATTCAAACAAATCCCCACGGGAATATATATATTGTTTGATTTAAAGAAAGGTACACTCGAATGGGTCAGATATATAAGCTGCTTAAATAACTCGGGTGCTGCGTGTACCTACCACGCCAAAACTGTAAAGACACATACACTTCCCGATTAGGGATCATTTCATAACATTGAGTCCCAAAGTGCTGAAGCAAGCCCCTCTGTTGCGTGGGATGCATCGCTTGAACACACATCCACGTATCGCCTTGCTGAAAACGGCTGACAAGAAACTGATTGACTCTGTTTGTGAGTGTGCCTACAACACTTTAAAAGGGCGGGTGCCGTTGAAAAATTCTCAGAAGACAAAGTTACTTGCTCATAAGCAGGTGTTAAGTAAGCTGGTCAAACGAGGAGAGTGCTGGAAGAAGAAGAGACGACTACTCGTTCAGAAAGGTGGAGCGTTTCTGCTCTTACTTTTAGAGCCATTAATCAGCGTTGTCCGCGGTTACTTTTTCAACAAGTAGATAATGTAACAGACGAAAAAGATGATATTGGTTTCCCCGGAAACATTACACCGTTACTAGCAACACCACCAACAAGTGGTATCGGCCACAAATATTGGTCTCCGAGCTGGACAAGGAAACGGAAAAAAATTCCTCGCTTAAATACTTAAAAAGTCTAAATGGACAAACAAATGCTAAAGCGCTATCTGCACTTTAATCAACACCATCCACTGCCTGAAAATACCACTACCACAACCACCCCAGAAGTGTTTTACTTACTTCCTATCCCTGCTGTATTCAATACTGTAATCGTACAGGCACGTAAGAAAGCCCAACTTTTACTTGAACATATTATATCTCAAGGCAGTATCTCTTGGTACGAAATAAGTGTAGCATGTCAATGATGTAAAATTGACATCTACACCACGAGCTTACATAAAAATACTAAATTATGATAATTATTATAGCGGAATCCAAAGAAGGGAATTAAAATTGACATATTTAGGAATAATATGATTCAACATCTACTTTCCATTACAGGATGGGCTCGGATACAGCCACCATGCTTTCAAGGAAATTACGACGAGTATGGTGGGGACACCAGCATGAAAAATCTCACACACGTCCTTGCTGAAACACCCAATAGTTGAAATGGACGGGACCAGCTTGGAATCGAAGTCACTAGCCTAGAGCACTGCTGCTCTTGTGGCGTTTTTTTGGGACTTCTGTCTTTTACTTCCCCCTCTCTTTCTGTTAATTTTTTCTCTTGTTATCGTTTCTCCCATTTGCCTGTGTTTACACCTTATTCCTTTTATTTCTGTTTGGTCAGAGAAATCGTATATAATGAGTGCTACTTAGATTCACTCATTGTATTTCACCACATCGTATCATCGAAAAAGAAACGCCGCTAAATCATATACAGAAGTACCAGCTCACCATGAAGTTTGGATCGTGGGTCTCACCACGCCGTCAAGGGAAATCCTCTTCGATATTCTAAGTATCAAGGCGTTATTAATAAGTCCATAAGACTTATTGTTCTGTGCTAACAGACTAGAATTTTATGTCATGTCCTTCAGACTTAGTTTGTATAGTCGAGGCGACAATAATGTTTGTCGTGTCCTTCAGATTTAGTTTGTATAGTCGAGGCAACTATAATGTTTGTCATGTCCTTCAGACTTAGTTTGTATAGTCAAGGCGACTATAATGTTTACCATGTCCCTTTTACTTAGTTTATGTAGTCGAGGTGACTATCTTCCTAAATTTATTATTTCAGTCAAAGTGACTAGATTTTGGGTTTGTGTTCCTCTAAAATAGTTGGTGTAGACAAAGTGACTGTAATGTGTTCTCGAGTTTTTTAGACTCCTTATATTAGTCCAAGTGACTAAGATCTCCCTATGTCCATATGATGTAGTTTAAATATAGGAGCCTTGAGCTCCAGAGGTAGTAAAGACAAAGTCTTAAAGGTTGCTTTACTCCACAAGTATAGTACTTCCTTTTTAGTCCTTATGATTAATCTGTTTTCTTATGAAGCCGTGGACGTCATGTTCAGTTGTTTGATTTTTGTATTACTACAACCAGGTTGTCAGTCCTTTTTCTTGGATCAAGTTGGGTCAATGTGTTGAATCACACTTGTTTTCACGCTTTGCGTGTGGTATTAGCTGGGGTGGGTAAAGCACTGAACTCCACTATTTTCCATAATGGAGTCAGCGTAGATAATACGTATGCGTCTAGCTCTTCGTTGGCTTCTATTGACTAAGTATTAAACGTTAGTGTGTACTAAATTAATTTTGTACCCAAGAGAATGGGTTATTGTATAAATGTACTATTGAATACTCTGGCAATACCTACTGGGAAAGGACCCGCCATAGTACTAGTTATTGTTGACACCTCTTTGCTAGCTATCTACCAATGTAATTAACAACCCTTTCTCATATCATGTATTATACAATGTATCTTCAGGACATACTTAAGTCCCAATCAAGCAAGCTAGCTCAAGTTATATATAATAGTAACTCTAAACTTATAGAATTTACAGTTAACTTTCATTGGTTTTTGGTAATAATTTTATTGTATTCTCTTTTAGACCCTACTGACAGTAGCCTGGCGCTTGGCCAGCTATTATGATAGCGAACTGGCTCTTCCAGCTTACTGCCTTTGACCATGCTGCCTTGGACGCTTAATATTACCCGAGCAGATGCAAGATAATCCTATAATTTGGATTCGCTATATGTCAACACATCTTGTATTTAACGTAAAATTTTCCGTGATCAACGATGTGTTCACTTGTTTTCCTGATCTTATATATTACACGTTCAATTGTAACCAGCATTAATCTTGTATAACTATTGTAATCTTATATATTATTTTTTTATATAATAAATATATTTATTGCTAATTTAATTATTTTTCTTACAGAATGAATTATCCAGAACGATAATGTCATTACAACGGGGAAGTGATTATTAACGATATGCCTCTCCATGGATACAATAATGTGAATTTAGTCAACGATCTTATCAGAGCAAGAAGACACAGCGAGCCATTTGGATGTCGAAAGTTTCTCACGGTGCTTCAAAAATAAATTTTCCGAAATAATTTATTGTAAACCCGAATATTTGGCGCCCATTAGAGATCCGATGCCCGTACCCAAACCACTTACATATCGTAACGCTCTAATAAAAATAAACTGATAAAGGTGGACTAAAACAGGTGGCTGCCGTTGCAAGTTTAATGGTCAATTTAGCTGATATCTACCATGACTCTTCTCATTCTGAAGGGTTTTCAGGGGCTGCTTTTTCAAACATAGTGGAGGTAATATTTTAAGTTTACAGACGTACAAGGGTACAGTGTTCACGGCACGTCTAGACCGGAATTTTCCCAGGCCAGAAGGCATGCATTACTACACCACTCAATATCCTGATGTGAAGGCAAGCAACGTGGAAAGATTAAATAGAACCCTGAAAGGGCGCAGGTGGTGCTACTTTACCAAAAATAGCACGTATTGGTATGTTGAAGTCTTCCAAGATCTAGTCGATGCTTACAACGGGGCACAACATTTTAGTACCAGGGTGGTGCCTGCTGACATTTCAGAAACCAATGTGCTTCGAGTCAGAGATAATCTATATGGCAAGCGGCGTCCAAACTTGTATAGTAAGCCTAATCTTAAAGTCGGTGACAGGGTGCGTATTAGCAAATTAAAAATGCTAATTGATAAGAGATATGAAAAACATTGTAACGAAAATTTTTTAAAGTCAACAGTGGTGTGTTGCGGCAACCAGTCGTGTACAGGTTGACTGATCTTGAAGGCGAGTAGATGGAGGGAATGTTTTTCGAACCCGAATTGCAACGCGTACATCTTCCCGAAACTTGTAAAGTTAATAAAATACTATGTGTCAAGGTTAACGGTGCCAGAAAGAAATAGTACGTGCAGTGGAAAGGTTACCCTCTAAGTTTAATTCTTGGATTACTGTCAGTTACGTCAGCGCCCTACCATGAAGGACAAGTTTTACATCACTTTGCCGAGCGACATCTCTATGGGATATTTCCATAAAAATACCATCGCGAATTACAACACGTAACTACCGTACCGTCTTACTCTCGAAGGCCAGTGGAAGTCGCTCTGGCTGAATTCCAATATCCGTGTTCTTTCACAACCTAGGTCCAAAATATTAATGGTACAACTGTGTGGACGCAAGCGGCATGGAACAAATATTCAAGAATTACATCCCTCTTGAAATATACAGCACTATCCATGAACTGGACAAAGCCCTAAATGAATTAAAAGCGTTTAAAGGGGATTCCGGATTTGTATTCAAGTACACAAACACCAATAAAAAAAAGTGGAAATAGTTTCTTCTTCACCAAATATACAGCTGCTTACTCTATCAAGTTAACTAAGTCTACAGCTCGGTTTCGATGTTAAGACTAATCTGATCTAATTCCAAATGTTGCCACTCGCTGCCATCATTCTACTAGGCATGCCCTCGCAAATGTATATTTACACGGATATCGTTGATCCTCAGCCCATATTTGACATTGTGGCACTACTTTTACGTATCGTCAGTATAAACAACATAAACTTTTTCTACGGCTTACATAAGACAGTTAGCTATGATCCGTTGCACTACATGCCCGTACTTAGAAAGGAAATTGAAAGCCTGGAAATCAATATAAGAACAGGCACTAGTGAACCTGTACCATTCGAGTTTGGAAAAGTGTGCTTGAAACTTCATTTTCAACGATGCTCGACGTGAAATTTCTCTAACAAAGAAACTTCATCAACCAGACTAGAACAGGAATATATTCGATCTACCACGGTGCTCCCTATCAACGCGGGCACGGGATAGGAAGTATTTTTAGCGGGATTTTCAAGAGCTTCGTACCATTGCTGAAAATCGGCACCAAAGTCGTCGAAAAAACGGATTTTCATACGGGTATCGACGTGTCTCTGACATTTCCAATAATCGTCGTCATTTCAAAGAGGCCCTACACCACCATATCAGAGAGGCTGGAACAAAACTTAAACGCAAGCCGGAGCAGAAGATCGACACATTGATGATCGGATCAGGCTATAAAGGGCGTCGTAAGGAGAACCGTTGCCATTCTTCTGCCTTTGCCCGAAGTAAAAAGGTCAAGAAATATGCGGTAGATATTTTCAGTTGTAATTTCGTTTCTACACCCCCAATCCTGCGAGTGTGCCAGCAGTGTACTCGATTTATTTTCAGTCCCACCCATGCAAACCAGTCTTAAAAGTGGACAATGGCTCCAGTGCAAACCTCTCACTTCCCTCACCGATGATTCGACCAAAAAATTTACCGTTACTGGTCAAAGCGAGTACTATAATGATATTTCACAGTCCATACTTTATCTCGTGGTTGCTATCATCAAACCCGATGGTGGTGGTTTAACTGAGGTGGATCTAATCGCTACCGTAAGCAATTGGTTGCATTCGCTATTCACACAGGTGTATATGTTATTGAACCAAAAACTAGTCTCACCGTTCAGCAAAACGTCTGCTTATCGATCTTACATTGAGGCGCTGATCAATTGCAACAGTGAAGCCAAAATAACACATTTTACTTGCGGTCTGCGGTTCACAGACATCCACGGAATTTTTTTGAAGGCTAACGCCGGCAATAAGGGATTCGAGGCCCGTTTCAGTCTCACCGCAAAAAGTAAGACGGTGGATCTTTTGGGGTATCTACATGGTGACGCGTTTAACCAAGAGAAATATATCTTTTGAATGGCACCGAATTCAGCGTAAATTTGGTCCGTTCCCGAGACGGGTTTAGTCATATGGCCGTCCCTGAACTCCTTCACTTTAAGGTTCACATCGCTGTAGCTTGCCTTTTAATGTGACGTGTCAAAGTAGCATCTTCTATACTGTTGGCACATGTCAAGGCATTAAACCTCAGTTCCGATAATTATCCCATCACCCGCCTAGAAGTAAAAACCCTCACTATTCTTACTGGTCTGCAAGTAAAATCACTGTACAACGTATTCACCGGACAGTAACCCAAATGATGCATCGTGGGATTTGTATTGAACGTTGCGTTCAATGGAGACTCCACCAAGAAACTGTTATTTTGACATTTATGGATTTTCACCCCGTATAAATACACATTTGGCATTTATACACAAAAACACTTCCCGACCGTCTCATAGCACACTACAACTTCAAATCATAGCCTCAGACGTTGAATGCTATTACTGTCTCATGTACTTTCTATATCGCGCCCAGAAAATTCCAATGAAAACTTTCCTAACCCTATTCTCGCCCACCAATCATACAGGCGACGACGCTAAGGTGGTGATATCATACAACACATTTTTCAAGACCGTAGGCTCCTGCCACCCTTTAAGAGGCTGCACCCAATCAGCATGTGCCTATAAAAGGGGCGTTCTGACGGATAGCCGACCATAACCACGACAGTTGTCGAAGCGATCAAACATCATGGAGGGTCAAGAAGTTTGCTCCCGCAAAGCAATGCCGGTGAAGCCGCTTGCCATCACCAGTATTTTAAACAATTTGTTCCCACTAATCGAAGTCGATGCCAAACGAGTAAGAATCGGCATGAGCGTCAAGTACAACTTTACACCTTATGTTCAACTAGGAAAATGTGGAGGGAACTATGTGATGTTTAACTGTACAGAGTGGTAAGTACTGGACAACTACAAGTCGTTCATATCAATGTTTTTAAATAACTCGCAGCCTCCTCAGAAGATTAGTCTTACTAATCAGGAAATTTCTCTGAGACGCATGTGCTGTGACCGTATGGTCGTCATCAGTGAGAAACATAGCGCGGACTCAAACGGGTCACCTATCTAGCACCTAGCGGGGCGTGTCTTTGTGACGTGTGGGACCTCATTGACGTCACCGTTAACCGCCGGGATATATGGTCGACACCCATCACATGCTATTGCAACGATTTGATCAACACACTCGTCGTGGATGTATGCAACACTCTAACAGAATCAGCGAGTGTCATTGACATCGAACAGCCTATGGTGGAAACGTACATCAGAATCCTGGATCTTATCAGTACTACCTACTTACTATACACGTCAAGTCGTCGTTTGGGACTATTACATTCTGGATTGTGAGATAAAAATAATTTTACCAATACATCTAAGAGAGACAGTAGAAAACTTATGAACGAATATATGCGTCATTCATTTCTGTAAAACTGTATAGTAAATATTATATATGTCTGTGAAACCTTTAATGCATGTCTGTAAGACCTTTAATGTATAATAAATATATGTTTTATAAAGTCGTGTTTTATTCACAATAAACCTGTCTGTCCCTTACACGTAGATACGAGTCTTGACTTGTCGAGCCGGCAAACTGGCACCAAACATGAACAGGGTCAATGAACTTTTATACTAGCTCACTTTTCGAAGGTCACAATCTATTCTTGTCTCGACTTGTCTTTTCGACCTACAAAATATGCACCACTCATCAGGGATAACCCCTTACCACATAGGGGTTTGCGACACCGGGAAAACCTATTACTGCAAAAGGGTCTGCAAAACATGCCTTTATGGAGGGGGAGAGAGAGGCAGTGAAATGGTCTCACGGCCGGGAGCCATTTCTCACACCCTACGCTAAGTGGTCGTTAAGAAAGCTTTGTGTTACCTCCCTTGGTGAAGTAAAAGGGCGGCCAACAGCTGCCAACTTGTCAGTGATCACACTCTTTGCTAAGTAGCCGTCGGGAAAGGTTAGTGTTCCGTGCCAATGCCGCGCCCGATGCCTTGGACTGCACGCCAATAAATAAATAGCTCCAACACCCCGTTCCAATCCTACAACAATAAACTCCCCACGCCAATAAAAAAAACTCCGACGACCCGTCCAAATCCTATCCAGACATAAAAAAAACTAATGAATAAATAACAAATGAGAGAAAATAAGAAAGCAATGAGCATACATAAATAACCAATTATCACATATAAAAAACAAATGAGGCAAGAATAAAAAAGTCTGGAACACTGGAAAGGTGGTCAGGAGGTTGATGTTAAGAGGAGGGGAGGGGGAAAGCCAACAGCCAATCAGAGAGTGAGGGGGCGTGTTCACGTGTTAAAATTCAACCTATCACAGAGCTGTTCCAATAGGGCCGCCTAGGTAGTCAGGTGTTTGCAAGCATAACGGTGTGCCATTGTATACAACAATAGATTTACAGGACCTATAATAACAACTACCTACATACACATACTTTGAACAACAAGATATTATCAAAACTACATGACTTGGGCTATAAGACGTAGTTTAGAGTTAAACCAGTTGGCTCGCCCCTGCATGCTTCAACAGAGTACTCATCCGACTGAGTTTCTAAGCTCGGTCTTCTAGCCCTGTCCTCGATAAGCAAGCACACATTAGGCGCAGAGAAAGGGTCTTTACTCTAACACTATCTTAACAATCGATAAGCGAGAGGGGGAAACCACCCTTCACCACTCTAGTGGTCATACGGTCTAGGGTTTTACTCACGTGTTAGACTGGCCTGTTGATCCTCGACTCGCTTTTGCATATAGAGAGAGCTAAGAATTGACCCTCAACCTAGTTTATACGTTTTCGATAACCCGATCAGTATTGGGGGGAAGAGAGTAAAATAAAGAGAAGTAAAATAAACAATTTAAAAAACTTTGAGAAATAATAAAGATAAAATCTTCCAATAAATATGGTGGCTAGCTTTATGATTGTCATTTAACAAATTTTAATTATTTATAGTTACATTTCTAAATTTTAACAAACATAAATGAGTTATAAAATTTAAAAGCCTACAAGTATCGAAAAACCTTTCTTAGAGAATAATTTTATTGCTTGACTAACCTGAATATATCATTTTAATTGGAGGGGTGGAGAAATTAGGTTGTTGAAAAAAGACCTAATGCTGATACTATTTTTTCATGTAGCAATTGTTTGCGTTGTTGAGTGGAGGCACAATTAATATTGATAGCGATTACTTTTGAAAAAATATAGCCTGAGGTATTGGGAGAACAAACTAAAAAAGACAGTGTTAAGCCGAGTACTGAAAATTGCAGGTATTGTTTCTTGCGCCTCTGGTTGCCTTGGAATAAATAATCTGTTAATTGGAAGTTAGCGTTGGAAAAATGTATATACAATTTTCTTGTCTCTTTATTGGCTACGATACTAGAAATATATTTTAGATATCTACAATATGACTATATATTACAATAATATAAATGCTACCTCATATTTGAAGTGTGTTAATGTTTGTTATATTTATTTCATTATCAATTTTTGTATTATTGAAGAGCATATTATTATTTTATCATCCCATACCCTTTTTCAAGTTCATGAGCACAATATGCAGTGGCGTATTCTGAGAAAATTAATAGGTATACTGTACTATAAATCTTGCAGGGGAGATTTGGGGGCCGAGGACCCTCAACGACCATTGTTCAAGAACTTCAAGGGGTTATTTCAAGGGAAATATTTGAAGAGGTGTGCCTAAAAGTGGTTCTGCTTTCCAGAAGATCTGGATAGATTTCTAAAAAAATCGGGAGGCACCGGGAATTAAACCCGAGACCTCTGTCCACTAGACCATAAAGACGGTCCTCAAATTGTAATGATATATAGATGGTTATAAATTTAGGTAGATATTAAAGTCGGGGCTAAGAGTGGAATGGGCACATTTCTGAATGCTAAGAGAGACAGATCCTATTCAATTAGCCAAGTGTAATTAAAAGCACATGGTTAGCAATACTCAAAGCAAACAATCATAATAAGAGTAAAATGAAGTGGTGCATGGATCAAGCGTCCATCAGATCTTGGTGAGAGGGAATCAGGTGATTGTCCAACTCAAGTTGCAATTAAAACTATTTTATAAAGCCTAACTTATCTCACACAATGCTGCTTGGAAACAAACGAGTCTCCCAACTTGATAATTTTGGCTCCAGAAGCTATTTAGATGTGTAAACTCTGACTAACATAGGGGAGATTATTTCGGACTATTAATACTCTAACGCTACGTCATTAATTTATTGCTAAGATATTTACACATATGTTTTGCTGTAAGCAGTGGTGCACCCAAGGGGGAGAAGGAAAAACAGGGTATTTACCCCCCTTCTCTAAAACCACAAAAAATATTAGTAAAAATTTAAATAAAATTAAATAAAGCTAAAATATTCGACCATAACTAGACCTACTGTGAATGCGGGTTCTAGTCCTGCTACTAGGCAAGTAGGCGTGACTAGGTCAAGGAGATCTTCTGACTTAGCACAGGTCCGATGTTATCGTGTCCGTCAATTAGGACATATTCAGAGGGATTGCGCTTTGGGAAACATGTGACGCGTGGTGTTGTTAAGGGGACCGCCACGCGTGCAATTCGAAAATCATCTATTCCCCTTTCCCCCATTGTTAGATTTTCAATTAGATCTGTGTCTGTTTTCGCTTTACTTGATACTGGTTCTTGTGGTTCATTTATTTGTAATAACTTTTTGAATCTTTTGAAAGATTTAGGGAAGATACAGGTGGAAAAAATAGACGTCAAGTCCTTTGTCTTAGGTAATGGCAGTGTCTTAAGGGTTGATGAGAGAGTAATTTTGTCCATAAAAAATAATGGGATTTTCTTGGAAGAGAGGCTTTTTTTGTGTTCCGTCGTTACCCTACGACATAATTTTAGGGAAAGACTTCTTGTGGGTAACTGGGGCCATCATTAACCTGTAAAGGAAAGAGCTAAGTTTTGAATTTTCACCCAGGGTTAAAGTCCCATTTTGTAGTACTCGTATTGTTCCTAGCTTATGTTTGTTTGAAAATTGTGAGGAAGCCATTAGGGGACTGATTTCTAAGTTTTCTGACGTCATTACTACCAGGCTAGTTAGGTGTAATGTTCTTCCTTATGAAATCGTAATGAGTGATAACATTCCCGTAAGATCTGGTCCTTACTCATGTGCTCCTCCCAAGATGAAGATATTCCGAGAGTTAATCGATGATTTGGAATCAAAAGGGGTCATCCGCCCCTCCAACTCACCTTACGCTAGTCCTGCATTTATCATACCCAAAAAAGGGGAGGGCTACAGGTTAATTGTCGATTATAGGAAGGACAATAAGAAAATTCAGTTCGATCCTTACCCAATTCCAAGCATTGGGTCAGCGTTTCAGCATCTCGGTAGAGCTAGAGTATTTAGCCTGATTGATCTCAATGCAAATTTTTTGCAATGCGCCTTGGTAGAATCTTCAAAAATGTTTAACGCATTTGTCACTCCGTGGAGACAATACGAATTTAACTGTGTTCCCCTTGGCTGTAGTATAGGCGGACAAGCCTTAAGTCACGTATTAGATCATGTTTTGTCTGACATAAAGTATAATTATGTATTTAACTATTTGGATGATATATGTGTATACAGTAATTCA
>CABFOV010007768.1:0-21639 GCA_902141375.1 Timema poppense
AAACTAAATATAAATATTAATTACTTTATTTAATGACACCAACACGAAAATACAGACATAAATAAGCGTGTGAAATATTGTGTACAATTTATTTTATATTCAATATAAATAGATAACTGGGATGACATTGTGTTTCTGTGATAATTTGTTTAATTAAAATAGTTTTTTATATAAATTGTACATGTAACTCTACTAAGCCCATACTAAACTTAGGCACCTAAGAGTAAACAACATGTTTTTACGATCAACACAGCTTTACCATTTTGTGATTAAGAATGTCGCTTGTACTAAAAAATACATTTAAGGAATATTTGCCAGTATAAAACTAAAACTCTGTTTGGTAAAATCTATCAAATTATATTGGCACTAATTAAAATAGCACGTTTAACCTGGAATGGAATATTTTCAAATATGTATTTTAAAAATAATAGAATTTTTCTCAACTGTAATAAAAAGTATCTCTCTAACTCATGAAATAGGTGCAACATTAAAAAAAAGTATAAAAGGAAAATATAAAGAAGAAATTTATTTTTGATTAAATTATTTTTCAATAGAACTTAGTTTTACTTTTGATCTACAGATTGTAAAAAAATAATTTTTATCCAACAGAATAGTTCCAGTTTGGTAAAAATAACTGTTTAAACGTATTTTGAACAAAATTCCAATCTTTTAAAATCAAATCAAATTACTCTATAATATGTCATTCTATTAAATGGGATATCCTTATTCATAGATATCAGTTAAAATACATATTACCCTTTTTTGTACCGACTATTACTTCTAATGGAGGAAAGTACAATTTCAATGGAAGTGTATCTGCATTTGCATAAGAATAAATATAGTAATAGTAACCCTCCAGTTTCTCAATTCGATATTCAAACTTCTACCTTTATGGTAAACGTAAAAATAAACTTGATCAAACTGACAATATTACCCACGTTCCCGCCAATGCGTGTTTAACCAAATAAAAATAAATAAGAACATACTCTGCCCCCAATTCCTCCCTTAGAAGAATTCATCCAACCCGTACACAAAGCAATCCCCACTAAAGGGACCATGTTAGCCCACACACACACACACACACACACAGGGGAAGGGGGGGGGGAGCATATTGTGTCCCGGAGAGGTTTAGATCGTAATGCATTTTGGGATTCTGGGAACTTATATCGCAATACCTTTGGGAAGACGATCTCCTCTGGAAGTTTTGAATGCAGCTGACGAAACGCGAGAGACCCCGTAAAATATTGGTTGCAGACATTCAATATGAAGGGTAAGAAACGGTGAGGATCGGAAATGTATGGATGAAAAGACTCAATAAAGGGTGTGTGTGAGAGAGAAAGAGGGAGAGAGGAGGGTAGCTATAAAAATAGATAAGAGGACAGGAATAGAAGAACGTGGTCGGTGAGACGGACGGAGATAGGAGATTGGAAGAGGCGAAGCGGACATAAAACTATGGACATATGTGAAGGTAAGTCCACACAATTCAAACAAATGCGATGTAACATGAAAAGGTGAAGGACATGTGTTCATGCAAGGGAATTTTTTAAAAGGTGGGGGTAGTGGATAAAGGTTGAAGGGGAAGTTGAGGGAAGAATTGGATTGATATGGAATTGGAGAAGATAAAACATTTTATTTGAATCAAAAAGAGGTGAAGAACGATTTTACTGTGTGATTTTTTTTTGTTAGTTCCCCTATTTCCCACTTTAATTCCAAATTTGGGGTGGTATTTTAAAAGGTACACAAATTTAATTTTGATCCAATTTTTTTCATATATTATTATAGGTATACTTCATGTCAATATTTAATTATTATTTTACTATATAACGTAGTTAAACTTTTATATAAAAAAGGGGTATTTTATAACATTTATAAAGGCCATTACATCCACTTTCATGTTTTCATATGACAAGCCATTGCACAGATATCAATACCTATAAAATAACACTAATAATATGATAAATTGTTATCAGTTTTTGCAGCAAAATTATATTTTATTTTATAAAATTATCTTCCTAATAAAATTGGACTGTATTAATAGTTTTTCAAAGGAGGCCAAGAAGGTAATTAAAGGAGAAAATAAACAGCAAGTGTGTGAGGGTAAGGATAATAATGGAAGCAATTAAATGAGGATGCAAAGAAGAAGATAGATAAATTTACTAAACTTACCTGGCCAAAGGATGGAAAAGTGTATTACTGAGAGTTAACTCAGTTTTTTTTAATACTTCTAACCAGACAAAATTTTCAGCGAAAACTTTTTAACCAAACATTTTGAAAGAAGTAAAAAAATATCCTTATTGCATCAAATTATATTTTTTTTTTAAACATACCTATGCTGAAAAATTAACTACTTCAGTGAATATATAATATTAAATTAATTTTTAAATCCCCCTCTGGAGCACCTGTCTTAAAACCTGGACTGAGTCACAAAAAGTAATACCATTATATAATGATAAGAAAATTAACCATTTTAGTTTTGAGTTACGTTTGACTTGAATTGACATTTTCTTATCTAGGATCATAAGGAAGGTAAAATTAAATCTCAAGTACACCCTCTCGGGGATTAAACCCCGGTATTCCAAGTCCGGGTGATACAGGATTACCAAACTTCTAACTCTGCCATTATTAAGCCGTTAGCTAAACGAGGCTGTGTTTTAACTAAACTTTTACTTTAAAAGAAAGGTAAAATAATTTATCTAATGGAATTATATTTTATTATTTCTATTTAATATATATATATATATAACTGTAAAGCATATGATTCATGTTTAATTTAAATTTTAAAATGATTTACTATTTCTTATATATATATAATACTAATGTGCATTTTATAGCAGAAAGTGAGTGTGTATGTATGTGTAAAGGCGTGGCGGTGGGAAGGGGGCTGGTGGGTATGTCCAGAAAAATATAAGTAACTTATAAATTAGTTGGAAAGCTGAAATTTTCAGAAACGTATGAATTGCCTCATATAAAAAAAAATATAGATATGAATAGAAAACCAAATTTTCATGAGGTAGAAAATTGAAATTTGACAGACAGTTGAAGAAAACAATACAGTTAGCCGTTTGAATTTTGAAATATTATTATTAGCACCGCGTCTTACTACCCGTTCGGGTTATACGCACTTACGCTAATGTGTAATGGTAGGGTGATATGTGAGATGAAATGGAGGACCTACAGTTTAACGTGGTATCCGAACCACGGCGGAGACCTGGTATTCCCCACATTCACAAGTTGTGATTAATACACGTCTTGTCAAGAGGTGAAGGAATAGAAATGAAATTAACTAAGTGGATTGAGGGACCAATCTAGATAAACATAAGTGTTAGTATTTTAAATTTTTAAATGAAATTTTGGTAAATAGAGTCGGAGGGACTTCTAGCTAAAAGAACAAACTTAAGATGGTCCAAGCTTAACAAAACTAATAGAATAGGTATGAGTAAGGTAGAATTAAAAGGAAATGTACCAATATCTGCTTGAAGTGAAAGCGATAAAAAAAAAAGAAATTAAAAATACTTCTGTAGATCCATATTGAAGTTGTTTAGTGAGATTTAAGGGACCAGACTGCGCACCAGTGGACTTGAGGTAAAATGCGTCAGTCTCATCTGGTTTTCCAATGATGTTGAGGCCTAGGTTAAATTCCTTAATAATATCAATGACAAATTGTACAATCATTTAAAATATAGTTTTTAGTTTCTGGGTTTTTATACTTTTTTTTTAATTCCCAATCGAATTGTTCGAATAATTAAATTATAATTTTATAGTGAACATATATAATATAAACTAATAATATTTAACTATTCTGTGCTCTTTGAACGAATGAAAATATGTTTTATTTTATGTTGCTTCTGCTCAACAAAATTGCTCCAATTTTGTGAAAAATAATAAAAATTGTACAAAAATATAATTTCCAATTGGGGGATACTAAAGACTGACCATTTATATTTTTACATATTATGTTGCTTTGCGAGAATATTCAATATTCATTGTTACATTTTTTAAAAGGCATGAAGCATATTTTATTGTCTTTTTAACATTTAAAAAAAAAGTTAATTTGTGCTATTAAATTTAAGGCAAAAAAGAAGGTAACATTTTAAATAAGTGAATATATATTTAATTTTTTTACGATTATCACTAATGAATCAAAGCAGAATAAAATGAGATTCAAATAAAACTTTAAAATTATATTACATTTATTTATATTTTTTTTTAACACAAATTACATAATTCATGTGTAATTATAAGAGAGACACATAAACTAACACGTTATGTAATGTATTCAAATATTGATAAAATCCTCGTAAGAAATATTATGACCTATGTCATGTTTTGATTAACATTTTAAATTAATTTTCAGAAAGTATACAAACGTTTTGTAACTCCCAAAGTACATTAGTATTTGGATAATATAAAACCGAGTACATGAATAATTTATCCACACGAATATTAAACATTTTCTTTTAAACGGTAACTGATTATATTAAATATACATTACAAACTGTGTAAATGTGGGTTCGTGTTACATATTATCTTACATTTTTTTCGAACTTAAGTATTTTATTGACGCTAGTAGGAAAAGGCGAAGTGTTTCTCAAAGTTTTAGTGATCTAGGAGCACCAAATAAACGTTTAGCGCCTGGTGGACCACCTGGGCTCCGTAAGAGTGAAGGGGTGGGAGGGGGTGGAGAGGTGAAGGATAGAAGGTTTCAGGGAAAATATATAGGGCAATTCCATTTTACGTCTATAAATAAAATACAAAAACTAAATTAATTTATCATATTAAATAGCCCAAAAAATATTATAAAAATAGCTTGGATTAATTAGTAAGCGTTTTTACTATTTGTAACATTCTAAATATCATTTTTTTTTAAATGAAGCAACCGTTCAGATTTTTTATTTTAGGTTGATATATACTTCCTTTCCTTGACTTGCGTCTACAGATAAAGGAAAATATAGTGTGATATGAATATTTCATATCTAATATTTAGCATTTAGAATTTGTGTATTACGTAATAAAGAGTAATTAATTTTTATTACTAAATGTCCTGGTATCCTGTGGACCACACGTTGAGAAACGCTGGTCATATGCACAATCTAATATTGGCTTTAGATTAAAGGCTTTATCAGCCTTCCTCATTTGATTTTTTTTCAGCCCTTAGGATTTTTTTAAGAATGTTTTTAGTCTCTTTAAAGAAAGCAATTTGTAGAATTTGTGAATGTGCTCAAATTTATTTTTCTTCGATGCTTTCAATAATTACTTCAAGTCATCCCTCGAATTAAATGTTTATCTTCGTGATAAGTGTAAGAAAATATTATATCACTAGCCACTCCTGTTTTGATTCAAATTTGACAAATTACAACCTTATAATTTTAACTAAACACCTTATTGAAAATTAACGTGACTACTTACTATACATTATACTTTCAAAATTGTAGTTTATAATAATTTGAGTAAAATCTGCAATAGTGAAAATTATATTGGTATTTATTATGACTACAAAAACACCTGTGGGTTTCACAATTATTTTAATTCAAAATATTTTTTTAAGAAGGTATATTGCAAATGTATGACTTTTGAAGGGTTTAAAATAAGTATTTACATCTGAGCAGTCAGTATTAACTAAAAATAAACCTCCCGTTTGTTCTATTCCCTATCGATTTAATTATTTGATTGCGATCATAGACCAATATCATGTCCGTTGTCGTGGGCTAATAAATAATACGTTTAACGTTAAAGTTTCGAAAACTCTTAGTTCTAACAAAAATTGAACTAGGCCTTGACAAAAGTTTTATTTAGAGACTATTCCCGAACCTTCAGTTATTTTTTTAACTATTTCATCCCAAAACTTTTAGTTTTAAACTATTTTTTATTGAGTAAAACTTATTCGGTGATACTTTTGAAGTGCTTTCATTTGTGAACGTTATATGTGCTCAAAATTAAATTTCTTTCTTTCTCAATTTCATGGCTGGGCTCGCGGGTTAAGACATTGGTCTAGTCTGACTTGCTTTGAGGTAAGGGTTTAAGTCACAGCCTTGTTTCAGAAGGCATGGTCCTGATGGTAGAAAACAATCTTCACGCGACAGGACACCGGACATTTTCAGATCTGACCGCTATAAAAGATAAATCTAATTTTGCTTACGTCAAGGTGACCAGGCGGTCTAGGGGTAAGGTGTCAGACTTCTGTGCTGGGGGTCCGGTGTTCAATCCTCGGTCTCGTCACAGTTTTATCCGATTGCCAAACCCTTCCTTCACCTCTGACAAGACGTGTATTAATCACAACTTGTGAACGTGAGGAATGCCAGGCCTCCACCGTTGTTCGGATTCCACGTTAAACTGTAGGTCCTCCATTTCATCTCACAATCACTCTACCATTTTCACTCTAACCTAAGTAAGTGCGTATAACCCGAACGGGTGGCAAGACGCTGTGCTAATAATAATAATTCTTACGTCAAATCATGTTATCTGAAATGTTCACGTTTGACAGAAATGATCAATGTTTAAAAAAATAATAATTTAGTAAAATGCGATCAAAGTTGATCGGAAAATGTTAATATTTGTTGAAAGGCTCCTCCTAAGAAAATTGTAATGTAGTCCAACCCGTTGAACACAAACAAAAACCTCAATCTTTGATAACAAATCTATTAGATTTTAAAAAACGAACAGTCAAATTAACAAAATATAAATGCTGGGCTTATCTTAGTAAAAAAAATATGTATTTACTAAACTATTTCATTAAATTTTTACTAGGTAGTTTCTTAATAGATATTTCACATTAATATTAATGTAAATTATCACCCTGAAACCTTAGTAGACTACTATTTTTTTATGTACAAATTAGTTTTAGGACATTATTATGATATTATTATGATAACATTAGGCATAATTTGTTTAGTAAAGCTTATAATCCTAAATTTTTAATATATCTATTACTTTCTTCTCAGTATTAAACAATATTGATTGCTTTTCACTTATTTTAATATATAAAATTTGCTAGAATTTAGTTTAAGCTAAGTTTAGTTGAGTGGTTATAAGAATGAAGACTGGTGCAAGGATAAAACAAGATGGAATAATTTGACTAAACTAACCCAGCCACAAGCTGGAAAAAGTTGAGAAGTTTGTGCAGGTCAATTTTTAAAATGTGAAACTAAGTCGAATTGAAGCTTTAAACATTTGATAAAGAGTCGAATATAATGTGCTAGTTGTTGTAAAATAAAACTTAATTTTTTTAACTATCCATTATGTGGTAAATAAAAAGGCTTGGAGATTAAAAAAAAGTCACAATATTATTTTATGCCGACATATCTGAATGTATTGATGCTTACGTTATATATATAGTTTACTTTAATTACCAGTATGTGTTAAAATATTGTTTTTAGCTGTTATATAAATGACTAGCCTCTATGTATAAATATGACATTTTGTGATAAATTTCAAATACGTTATTAATATATTTAAGTTTCTTTTTTTTTCTCAAAATATTAAAAATATTCTTAAGTTATTGCGAAGTCCAAGCGAAGTACATTAAACCGTCGAAAGTAATTTCTAAGCTTCACACACATTCATGGAAATGTTTTCCCTTTTACACATACATTTTATTCTTAAAGTATTGTAATATGTTACTTAATATAGTTTATATGTTGAATGTCTTGAAGTTGAGTATAATCTAATTTTGGTAGGAAGAACAGTAAATGATAGCTAAAAACGTAAGTAAAACTACTTGAATTTATTCGTACTTCAAGTAAAGTGAGTTTCATATTTTAACTTTTGATAAATATTATAAATACTTGGAAAAACATTAATAACTAAGTAAAATAATTCCAATGTTGATCTTTTTGTTTCTCTAAGACGGTTCTTTCAACAAGAATTAAAGTAAACCATACCTAGCGCAGGGTGGATGGTTTTCCACCTTATAGGTTTGACATTTCACTTAATTTATTTCATCCTTACTAGGGGAATGTTGATGCATTTCCTCTAAACAGGCCTTATTAATTTTAAACTATTGTAGGTAAAATCCGTTTTTATAACGTAATTGTAATAATAAATTGTTTTTTATATAATATTTTTTTACTTTGCACCATTATATTATTATTATTAAAAACCATTTAAAAAAATTTAACAACTTTTTATTTATTGAGACTTTTATTTTAACGATTTAAATGATTTAACTTTCAATTTTTAGGTATTGTACTAATTTTATGCAGAATGTCAAAGACATGGACTTGCTCTTTAGTTACAAATTCAAATCTGATGTACTTTTGTCGATTGTAAATATATTGTAAACAAATGCATCACCGGAAAGTGTGTTGAATTTTCAGTACAAATATGTATCAGTCTGAAATAGAGCTCCAGTCTTCCTAACATGAGTAGAGATTTAATAAAATAATAAAAGAGCCGTCTCTGTGCCTTGGTTTTTTATTGTCTTTAGCAAGTAGGGCGATTTCGTGAGAGAGTATTGTTTGGAATGAATTTATACCTTCTATTCAACCAGGCGAAGAAAGATATAGCTGTCACAAATCAGACAACAGTGGGGGAAATGGACTTATTATTTTCGACAGGGAAGACGCGTAGCGGATTTGAAACCAAACAGACCGTATTGGAGTCTTACCTTATAAGGGTTTTTCGTGTGCTCCGATGTTGTTAGTTACTTCACTACCGAGAATTGTATATTTATCATCGAGTCTTACCACTTGTTCGGATTATTCATGAATTTACTAACTACGCTCATGTGTGATGAATGAGTAAAGAATAATTTGAGAGAAAGTGTAATATATTTGAGTGGAGATGAAGGGAAAAACTGTTTATAAAGGGGAAAAAAAACTCTCAGTACAACCAGCCGTGATCATCGGTAGTCGAATCTATTGTGAGAGTGACGCCCTTGACCATTTTACCACTGAAGCGGGTACCTAAGGGATGGATTATCCTCGTCTTCATAAGTCAACAACCTGAAGGTCGGTTCTATGTGATTTCCATCCATCCGGTGTTATTCCTGCACTCAGTCCCTTAACTGGTTAGTACTGCCTACACTATCTGGTATACATCCTATATGCTAGGGGATTTCAGTAATTGTGGTGGTAACAGTTTCCTTACACACTGAATTTATTGAATGAGAGTGAAAGAGTCTACCATTTTTTGGCAGGAAAGGTTTTTTTTCCTGGATCTCTTACGTGCTACAATCAACATAGGACCGTTGACTTTGGCTGGGTTTGAACCCACGAACGTCCTAAAGCAAACACTTTACTCCAAGACCAACCGAGATCAACTTATCTAATATTATCTTCTGTTGTGTACGCCCCTAATTAGTTTGTCTGGTTGTCAAGTGGGGTCAGCGCTAATTACTGGACTCAAGAGAGTCGCGGTATAATTATCGATAGACTATCTGACGTGGATACTACCCCTTATCGGGCTTACCACCCTCAATGGCTTCCCCTGCTTCGAGTCTTATTACAGATTTACGGGCTTGACCACAATACGCAGCGGCTGATAAGCCACAGGTCATTCTAAAGCCAATTAAATGTTGAACCATTTGTATCCAGTGACTGAATGTTTCCAGCTCGGGTTATTACAGCGTGTGCCGTTAAGTAACGTAAAAAAAAAAAACTTACCGAGTGGATTATAAGGGTCAATAATGTTTAGTTATTATTATTATTATTAGCACCGCGTCTTACTACCCGTTCGGGTTATACGCACTTACGCTAATGTATAATGGTAGGGTGATTGTGAGATGAAATGGAGGACCTACAGTTTAAGGTGGAATCCGAACCACGGTGGAGGCCTGGCATCCCCCACATTCACAAGATGTCTTGTCAGAGGTGAAGGAAGGGTTTGGTAATCAGATAAATCTTTGCCGGGACCGAGGATTGAACCCCGGCCGCCAGCATAGAAGTCTGACACCTTACCCCTAGACCGCCAGGTCACCGAATTTTTAGTTAAAATAGATGGAACGACATAATCCCACAAATTTTCTCATTCATATTATTTATTATGTATATGCAAATTATTGTTTTGTTTAATTTAAATAGGTAATTATGTTTTATAAGTTTTTCTAACATTTTCAAAATAGTTATCATTAATTAATTTCCAGTGACAAACGTTCTAATATATTGAAATAATTCACAAGGTGGGTAATTTTGCACTATGGCTTTACCTCTAATTCAAGCTAATGTAGGTGCATTAACTTTAGATTGACCTGCAAATCCCTGCCCCATAGGAATAGGCCACTCATATGACATTGAATCCTGTACGTACTATTTTCAATCAAATAAAATGCTTAAGGCCTAACACAAATATACTATGATATACATGTGGTAATATAATTGTATTGGTTAAGTGTAAGAAAAGGCAGTAGCCTTAACTTCGCCATTAAAGTCGATTATTATTATTATTATTATTATTATTATTATAATTAAAATATTACTTACTTACTATTTAAAAATAAACATGTAGCTTTATAAATTATCTGCCTATTAAAAAAAATCATCTGAGGTACTTGACGTTCACTTTATGCGCATATATATAAATAATAATAATATTTAGTACCGCGTCTTACTACCCGTTCGGGTTATATGCTTTAAGTACTAATTACGCTAATGGATTGGGAATTGGGAAGGTTGAATTAGAGGAAGTGAGCCCACATTTGCGTGTAGAGAGGGTGGAAAACCATTTAGGAAAAACCACCCTCAGTTCACCCGACCGAGATTCGAACCTCTATCTCCCCGTCCTCGGTGGTCGAGCTCAACACGACAAGCGCGTTAGCCAACTACGCCACCGAGGCGGGTCATATATATAGAAACACGACTTCTGAACCAACTCTAAATATAGAAATGACACAACACTCAAGCTGACCGTTCGTTAATTTATCATTCTGATAGGTGACACACACAGTTCAATAATTATACATTTTCTGGTCATACTGAGAATCGAAACCTAGTCCCTTAGTTAAGTGGGCAGACGCGCCACCAGCGGAACTAACTAAGGAGTCTGACAATTAATAGGATTAAGGTTTTACTAATTATAATACCAATTTGTTTTGTTGTGTGCATCTTTCTCAATTATATTGTCAACTAATTATGTAGATAAGGATTAAATACGATCATCTACAATCCATAAAAGAACTCAAAACCTATAAGACCTTAAATTATTGTTTAAATATTTGGTTAAGTTATTGTTATTATTAGTACAGAGTCTTACTACCCGTTCGGGTTATACGCACTTACGCTCATGTGTAATGGTAGAGTAATTGTGATATGAAATGGAGGACTTACAGTTTAACGTGGGATCCGAACCACGGTGGTAGGCCTGGCATTCCACACGTTCACAAGATGTCTTGTCAGAGGTGAAGGAAGGGTTTGGCTTGGTTAAAATAAATGATAACTACTTTACTAAAGTGAATACTATAGGAGTAGAATTAATATTTATATTCTTTGCGTGTAAATTCTAGAGAGTATGCTGAGTGAAAAAAATAAATTTAGTCGTTTTGTGAAAGCATTTACACTAGCTACACAAACATACTAAATTATTCCAAATAGTTATCCTTCGGTCCAATCAAATTAGTTTATACCAAACGCAAACAGTACTCTGTGTGTGTGTGTGTGTGTTATATACACACACATACACAAACACACACCTATTCAAATGTAAACGCAAGGATACATTAAAACTTCCCCAAACGAATGTTAAATGTAACAGATGACACACTCCAGTTGTGTACTTAGATCCGTTATTGATAAGGTCAAAATTCTGATAACACGTAGAGAACTTAATTTATAATTCCCAAAGCAACTCCCTCACTCACTGCTGCCAACCGTCACTGTTGTAAAGTTATATATCCCGCACGTTATGTAGTTGCAGATAGAACCTTAGAGAGGGGGTTGTGAGGGGGATGAAGTAGGAGGGGTCGGGGGAAGAGAAATTCTCAAATGGTGGACGTGGTAGAGAATAAAAATCTTATTTTCGTGAGGAAACATCGAATATATATATATATATATATATATATATATATGTGTGTGTGTACATATATACACACAGACGAGAAACACAAAGTAGGAAACATTGGATCGCTTACGGAAACCTTTGTTTTGTAGACTTGAATGTTTGCCACGTATTGAATATTATATGGTTTTTTGATACGAATATTTACATATGTAAACAGCGTAATATCAGGATACATTCCAGGAATATATTAAAGTTATCTCCAGTTCTAGTCCGGGTTACAAATTTATATTCAGAGATACGTATTAATATGTCCACAAGAGTTTAATATCAAGCTAATTTATTTTTATGCACCGCGTATAAACTACCCATCCAGGAATAGCGGCATTTAATTGAACTAGTAGGGGAAAATAAGGAGAGAGGGGGGAAAATGGGAAGAAATGTGTGTGCATTTTTGTGAAGGGGAGATTTGTAAATCATTTAGTAAAAGGATACCTTCTTAAATTATTTTTATTATTAGCACCCCTACAGTTTAACGTGGAATCCAAACCACGGTGGAGGCCTGGCATTCCCCACATTAACAAGATGTCTTGTCAGAGGTGAAGGAAAGGGTTTGGTAATCAGATAAATCTTTGCCGGGAGCGAGGTTTGAACCCTGGACTCCCAGCACAGAAGTCTGATATCTTACCCCTAGACCGCCAGGTCACCGTCATCCCTTCTTAAACTCGCCCAGGATTCAAAATCTAACCTCCGTGACGTAAATTCTACACACCAACAGATGCGGGAGTATTATTATTACTACTACTTTATTTATTAACACAACGTTTTTACTACCTATTGGGAGTACACGCTTGTGTATTAATTAGGCTAGTAGTTTTATGGATTAGGAAGGTTATATTAATAGGAAGTGTAGCCACATTTGCGTGGAGGGAAAGCGGGGAAAAACCCTCGTAACACCTGACCAATTCAAACCTTGGTCTCCCCGTCATCACCAGTCTAGTCTATTGCGCGAGTAGGTGACCTGGCGGTCTTGGGGTAAGGTGTCAGACTTCTATGCTGGCGGCCGGGGTTCAATACTCACATATTTATCTGATTACCAAACCCTTCCTTCACCTCTGACAAGACATCTTGTGAATGTGGGGAATGACAGGCCTCCACCGTGGTTCTGATTCCACGTTAAACTGTAGGTCCTCCATTTCATCTCACAATCACCCTACCATTACACATTAGCGTAAGTGCGTATAACCCGAACGGGTAGTAAGACGCGGTGCTAATAATAATAATATTATTATTCCGCGAGTAGCGCGTTAGACCATCTCGCCACCGAAGCGGGTACTATTACTACTATAATCATTAATACTAATGGAATTATTATACCAATAGAAATACACGCTTCCGTGGCCATATAGTCTAAGGCGTCACCCTCATGTTTGATTGACCGGCTGAAAACTGGGAGATGAGCGCTCAAATCCCGGTTGAGTCTACTGAAGGTAGGTTCTCCTAAATGGTTTTTTTACTCTCCATTAACGTAAATGTGGTTATACACCCGCTAAATTCAACCATGCTAATCCTAAACACATTATAGTTTATTTTCATATATGCGTATAATCTTAGCAAGTAAGACTTGGTGATAAAAAAAATAACAAGCTTATTAGTGTTTGATATTTAACTTGAAATCGTAAACTGCCACACCTCTGAATAGTACGTCACAATTGAGACCTAAATCTAAATAAGCTAATATATATTTTAAACCAAGGATAAGGTTTATGAATCATATATTTTCGCCAAATTTTTTGTTTAGAATAAGACAGTTGATGAAATATATTTTTAGGTTTCTCCACGCACTATAAATGTTTTATTTGGGATAAAAACTTAATCAATTAAATTTTTCTTACCGTCCTATGGTCTATCACATTTGGTATTAACACATCATTAACATATAGGTTTTGCCAAATCTAGAAAATATACTTTTAGGCTTGAAATAAAATAAAATAAAATTTGGTATACTGGTAAAAGGAAGCCCCCCCTTGCTTCCTCCCCTCCCACCAGATAGCCAAAAAAACTGGATAATTTTAAATGAAGGGTCAGGGAAATAGAGGAAGGATGGGTTCCATATTTTTTGAGCTAATATAAAAATAACTTCTACAGTTTTATGGAAAATTAAAATTTGTGTATAGGCAGGCTTAAAAAATATTTACTTGGTATATATACATATATATGTATCACTATTTATTAAGCTTATTTTAATATACTCGTAGATATATATATTTTTTGCACAAATAAAAATAAAGTATCTTTAGGTGACCATATTTTAAATTTTCCAACCTCAATGTAGCATACTTTGATTATGTATTGCAATTCCATTTTATATTAAATTAATTTTTAAGCCTTTTTATATTAGGTTGACGTCAACATTAACCAACCTAACAAAACCAAACTTTTAATTTGTATATGCGTTAAAATTATTTTTGTTGGGTTGGACTAGCTTATTATAAAAGAATGTGTCAATCATAGTAAGAGTGGCTAAAGTTCGAATTAATTAAATTAATTTTAGTTTTAATAAAAAAAAAATACAAAGTTTCTTTATATTATTTGCGTTTGGTGAATATATATAAAAAGTTTCTACAGTAGGTATTCTTTTCATCCAAAGTTAACAATTTCTCCCATTTTATTATAACCAACAATAAATGACAAAATAAATACAAAAACAAAAAACCTTTGATGTGGGGAAATTACGTAGACAGTTCACAACTGTTAAATCTTCAAATTTGGCTTCATTAATGTCTAGGGAACTGTGAGTAGGGAAGTGAATGAAAAGAAAATTAGTTTCAAGGGAAGGGGGGAAGGGAAGGAGGGAACATGAAGGTCTATGTAGGTACTGTACACTTTTATTAGATTTTAAAGTTGCAACTGTAATGAAAGGAAGATTTCCTTCCGCGCAGTGGAAAGAGGGGGGGTGGTGGGAAACAAATAAAATAAAACGAGCTTTTTTTGTAACTGGCTTTCAGACATTTGTGAAATATATATATATATTTTGAATGAAAATTTAAAAATAATCCAAGGATTACTTGTAGGGGTGGGTTTTAATATGTTCAATTCTATAGAGAAATTCAAGAACAAGTGGTTAAAGAGTATTCTCTTTTTAAGTATTTTAATAACTTTTTTAAAGGTTGATGGATTTTTCTTTGATCTTTTGTAGGTGATTATTTTAAAGTTCGTGGGGAATATAGAGAATAATATTATTATTTTTATTATTATTTAGCACCGCGCCTTTCTACCCGTTCGGGTTATACGCTTTTAAGTACTAATTACACTAATGGATTGGGAATTGGGGAGGTTGAATTAGAGGAAGTGAACTCGCATTTGCGTGGAGGGAGAGTGGAAAACCATTTAGGACAAACCACCCCCAGTTCACCCGACCGAGATTCGAACCTCGATCTTCCCGTCCTAAGCAGTCGAGCTCAACACGACAAGCGCGTTAGCCAACTACGCCACCGAGGCAGGTAAAATAATCCCAGTTAATAGCAAACCAGTGAACATGCTCAACGATATGTCAACTTTAAATTATAAAGAGTATCAATGAAAGTGAGAATAGTGGTTTAAACCCACTTCACGGATATAGTGGTAAAAGGTGTTATTCTCCCAAAATACTAGACTGCCGAAGACTGTAAGACCGGGGTTAAAATCCCGGTAAGGTTTACTTAAGGTGGTTTTTTTCTCTAAGTGGTTTTCAACAGGATCGCCCAGTGAAAAGTAGCCCGCCTCCTATATCCAGCAGGCGCCTCATTCTGAATTGGAGGAGGTCAATCCCCTTACAGCCATATCGTGAAATTAAGAATGACCAAGTGAACTGCTTGTCTAAAGCCTTATTGACTCATTCTTCATGTCAAAATATGGGTGGAAGGGGATTGACCTCCTCCGATTCAGAGTGAGGCACCTGCTGGATATAGGATGATTATGATTATTAGCACCGCGTCTTACTACCCGTTCGGGTTATACGCACTTATGCTAATGTGTAATGGTAGGGTGATTGTGAAATGAAATGAAGGACCTACAGTTTAACGTGGAATCCGAACCACGGTGGAGGCCTGGCATTCCCCACATTCACAAGATGTCTTGTCAGAGGTGAAGGGAGGGTTCGGTAATCAGATACATCTATACTGGGACCAAGGATTGAACCCCGGCCGCCAGTACAGAAGTCTGACACCTTACCCCTAGACCGCCAGGTCACCGGTGGATATAGGAGGCGGGCTACTTCTCCGTGGGCCACCTTGTACTATCTCCTAAGCAAATGCGGTCATATTTTCTATATTTTCCTAAAATTATTATAGTATTTATTACATATAAGTACAATTCGAACGGGTAGTAATATTCGGTGTTAAAAACAAAATGCATTAACAAAACTCAACTAGCAGAAAAGAAATGTGGTTGTACAATGAGCTATAAGCCAACTAGGAAATGCCTGAGAAATTTTTTTTCTCCCTTCTAAGCGAATTAAGATGTTGCCAGTGTCATATATTCTGAGCCACGTTAAGATGAGATGGAAGGGAAGTGTTCTTGTGGCAAAATATTTTTTGGGGAGAAATAAAAAAAATATTGATAAAGTACAAACATAGAATTCAATTTTCTTCTTGTATTTACCTAAAAATTTCTCGAATATCTGTCAAAGATGTTCTGGAATTTTAATGACAACTTTTTCTCTTCATTTAAAAAGTTTGTTAGATAATGCCACCATTCTCTTGACAGATATTCAGGCTATGCTGATATTAACATTTGAATACAATTAAATTATATGTTTGTACTTGAGCAATATTTCATTTATTTTGTCCAAAAAATATTTTGCCATAAAAACTGCAAAAAAAACCATGACCCTTTCTCGCGTCCCCTTCCATCCCACCTTAATATTATTGTGAAGGTCAATAAAAGTATACCATAATGGTATTCATACGTCACTTTGCCCTTACTTCTCTAAACACAACGATTGTTTTAACCTTCTAAATAACGTCTAACCATTCATAAAACAAATATAAATGACGGAAATGTCAATCTTCAATTTCAAAGTCCATAATCATAGGAATTTTAGCTTGCATTACTTCTTTAGGTTTCCTAAGTTCAGTGAATGTGTGAATAAATAAGCTCCAATTTGCAGAGGAGATAAATTATCTGACAGCTATCAGAGATACTTTATCTACATTTAAATATTTATTATTATTATTAGCACCGCGTCTTACTACCCGTTCGGGTGATACGCAGTTACGCTGATGTGCAATGGTAGGGTGATTGTGAGATGAAATGAAGGACCTACAGTTTAACGTGGAATCCGAACCACGGTGGAGACCTGGCACCTGGCATTCCCCACATTCACAAGATGTCTTGTCAGAGGTGAAGGAAGGGTTTAGTAATCAGATAAATCTTTGCCGGGACCGCTGATTGAACCCCGGACGCCAGCATAGAAGTCTGCCACCTTACCCCTAGACCACCACGTCACCTTTTTAAATATTCATACGAGAAATCATGTTATCTGGAGATATCACTTGATATATATTATCAATCCTACTAAACAACACTACTAATATACTAGTAAAATTTTATCTTGGTCATCAAAAGTGTTTTAAGTATTTTCTTAAGGGCCCTATTTAAGGTATGGGTATATAGAATTACTAGTTAATTTTTATAGCAATTTATTTTCCAAAATAAATAAAAAAATATTGTTGCATTAAAAACAGTTTAATTTTCTTCACACCGTGATATCAACAGTTGTCGAGTATCTTTCATGTTCATAGCGGCACTGGACGAGAAACTTCTTGATTGAAGAGAAAAAGTTGTCATTAAATTTCAGGACATCCTTGACAGATATTCAAGAACAGAGGTGATATCGCCACGCGAAAAAAAAAATTAAACTATGTTTCTACTGGGGCAATATTTAACCCCTGCCTTAAAAGATATGACTGTGGTTAATGAATGTACCGTTTCAATTTCCTCGTTCATACTGAATACTGAATATTTTGTAGCTTTAATTATACAATACTAATTAATATACATAATTCCAGAAGTAGAATTTATCAACTACATTTGAAACAATTATTTATGTATTCAATCATGTGTAATCAGGCTTAACGTAGAGCTATAAATAATTGTACATACAAAATAGATAGCTCAGATGTTTCATGTTTATATTTTGATCTTCCCATGGACACTATTTCAGTACTTGGATCGATTCCAGACACTCTCATTGCGAAACTTTTTTAAAAAATCTATAAAATATCAGATTTTCTTTTTTTCAAATAAATATAAAATGTTCTAAAATAGCATTCCCAGGAATGTTGAAATGTGTTTAAAGAAATATATTTTAACGTATATCGACAAAATTTTATTTTCAACATATTCTTTAATATCTTTTATAAAAATCTAAATTTTACTTTACTTTATTAAAGTCAATTTTTTCACAATGTATTAATAACCATTTGGGTTAAACTCATTTTAATAACGCTAATCAGATATGGGCGAGGAAGTTAGAACTTAAAATAAATGTACCCTATTTTATGTAGACCAAGAAGGTATATAAAAAATTGCTTTTCTTATACCTGGCTGGTATTCGAACCCTGGGCTCCCCGTAACAGGCAAAAACCAGATTATATTATCCTGAAATTTATTCTGTGTACTCATAATTCGATAAAAAAAAATTTAAAGAAGACATTTCAAATGTTTTTCCGATAAAAAAATAAATCAAGTAATTTTGAGCTCCCTTTGAAAATATTGAGGTGACTACCATGAATAGAACGACGTGATAAATATTTATATAACTGTATCAATCATTTTTTAGGAAATTTTTCCCGTTTTATTTATGTTTTCCCAATTACTAAGAGAGCCCAAGCATTAAATAAATTAACATTAGCCATTCCTAGTTTTTTAAACAAGGTGTACAATTCAATTTTCTTAGGGATATTCTCATCTGACAGCCAGAAAAAAAAAGTTACTTGATCTACGTCAACGTATTCATTTGTCAAGTCACGTGACTTTTGACGAATACTATTACTACTTATAAAATAACAGTAATATTACAGTAAAATGTTATTATTAGCACCGCGTCTTACTACCCGTTCGGGTTATACGCACTGACGCTAATGTGTAATGGTAGGGTGATTTTGATATGAAATGAAGGACCTACAGTTTAACGTGGAATCCGAACCACGGGGGAGGTCTGGCATTCCCCACATTCACATGATGTCTCGTCAGAGGTGAAGGAAGGGGTTGGTAATCAGATAAATCTGTGACGGGACCGAGGATTGAACCCCGGACCTCCAGTACAGAAGTCTGACACCTTACCCCTTAGACCACCAGGTCACCCAAAAAGGTCTTATTATCACCGCGTCTTACTACCCGTTCGGGCTATAAGCACTGACTCTAATGTGTAATGGTAGGGTGATTGCAAGATGAAATGGAAGGACATACAGTTTAACGTGGGATCCGAACCACGGTGAACACCTGGCATTTCATACATTCACAAGCTGTGATTAATACACGTCTGGTCAGAGGTGAATCAAGGGTTTGGTAATGAGATAAATCTGTGCCGGGAACGAGGATTGAACCACGGCCGCCAGCACAGAAGTCTTGACACCTTACCCCTAGGCCATCAGGTCACCTAGTAAAATGTTATTAATGTTAAACTCAAGAAAATATTAGTTTTCTTAAAGGGCCTTTTTAATTAAATTGGTTTGTACCTATGAATGAGATTTTATCAATGGGCCTACTTTATGTAGCAAGCCCACCTTTCCCAGCCAAAATAGTGAAATTACATTCAAGTAATTTAAATTAGATAAAACGTAACTAAAACCAACAAACAAGTTTGAAATATATATATATATATATATATATATAGTTTTATGTATTTTTATACATTAATATTCATCAAATAAACTATCGAATATCATTTATAAAATATTTTTTTAAGTAAAAATTGTTTCAACTGGTTTAAAATAGTTTGAAATATTTAAATAGAAATTTTAAATCTGACCACAAAATATATAGCCAAAAATGTACTCAAATTATTGATGCTCTCATTAATATTCTTTACCGCATAATAAATATATAGTTTTCCTGGGCCACATACGCCTCTAGTTGCTTTGTACAAAGCTTAATAATTATCACTTTGTTACACGAGAAAGATAATTATGATTTGGCTGCTTATTAAATTCACTAATTTTACTTTTTCTGGATCCCTCAGAGAATAAGTATTGTGATCGTCAAAAAATTCGAACTGGAGATTTTGATAAATTTCGATGTTTAATGACCACATGAAACAAAACAAAAAAGTAGTTTTCCCGATGCCGTCTGTACCGATTAGGTTAAAACTTGGTATCTGAGGTTTTCATCAAGTCCCCCCGAGGGGTTTTTGGAATTATATATCTAGCCCTAAAATTAAGGGTATTTTAATGATGGCTAAAAAAAGAGATCAAATCGATTTTCTCGAAATATACTCAACGGTTTTAATTAAATTTTATATAAAGGCACTGTTTAATTTTATTAACAAGTTTACAATTCTCATTTTCTCATAAAAATTACTTTTAGAATACTTTACACAGGAGGAATTTTCCAATTTTTATTATTTCTACGCAACTATTTGAGACACGAAATAACTTACCATTGTAATGTTTTAGTACTATTAAATATAAGTTATAAATATATTTTTATAAAACTAATAATTTCCGCACAAAAAGCAAATATATATACTTATTAATTCAGGTCTTTGAAACAGAATTTTATTTTTCTGCTCTTTGGTGGACAAATATGTTTCTCTAGCCTCAATTTTTCTGTAACAATGTTTCTATTTCCTAACGCCATGGAGTAAGTAACATAGTATATATTGTCGGTGACCTGGCGGTCTAGGGGTAAGGTGTCAGACTTCTATGCTGGCGGCCGGGGTTCAATCCCCGGTTCCGGCAAAGATTTATCTGATTACCAAACCCTTCCTTCGCCTCTGGCAAGACATCTTGTGAATGTGAGGAATGCCAGGCCTCCACCGTGGCTCGGATCCCACGTTAAACTGTAGGTCCTCCATTCCATCTCACAATCACCCTACCATTACACATTAGCGTAAGTGCGTGTAACCCGAACGGTTAGTAAGACGCGGTGCTAATAATAATAACAGTGCATATTTCATTTATGAACTTTGGCGTAGTATTTCTACAACAATGTATTACTCTATTATTTCGTTTCACAAATCTTGGTTTTTAGTAAATGTCTATTTTAAGAGAGAAAATCTGTGTGGTGCACCAAACTGATTATTCGCTTTGTTGAGGACAGTAATTCGGTAAATGTTGACTGTCAAAAAAAAATATTGGAAAATCAAAATATTGTTTACTACCGTAATATTTTTATTTAAATATGACAAACCATTCAGTAAACAATCTTTTGACTAAGCAGAAACTTTGGAGCTCTCATATGGCTACGTGTTTATAATTTGCCAAACAAATTTTTAAAATCCCGAAAGGGTCTCTAAATGGTAAACAGAGAGAAAGAGAGAAAGTTAGAGGGGGGGAGGAACTACAATATGACGCAAAGCTCTCCCTCGTATCCCCCCCGCCCCCCCAAAAAAACCTTTTCAACAAAAACTCATTTTCCATTTCAAACAATCCTCTGAATGGGGAAGTATTTTGTCTCCTGTATTTTAATAGGGCCAATCCCTAAGCCCCCCCCCCCCCCCCTCTCCCCCCC
>CABFOV010007770.1:0-26806 GCA_902141375.1 Timema poppense
TCTGCAACTTTAATAGCACGAGCTTGGCTCTACAGTTCTCGCCATCTCCTAATGCCCGGGTGATCCTGCTTCCCCGGACTGTTGGATTCCGGCCTACGGAGTGGCAGAATAGAGCAAGTAACATCTTCTACCATGAGACTGGTTGCGAGAATGAGCGGAACCAAGTGCAAGATTTGAGTGCTGGGATTGAGTCACAGTGTGGCCTGCCGTTGACCTAGGTGACAGCCAGCTTTATCGGCGTTCGGGCCAGGGTACACACAACATCAAGAAGTTTCGTATGGAGAGCACAACACATGGCCATGGGCCAAACTAAAGTTTGAAACATCGGTTCCGATTGGAGCACGTGATTTGAACTAAGAAAACCGAGAGTATATATTCCTAGACATTCTGTGTTGTTATTGGTGAGCTTCATGTCACTATTTTATGCTGTGTTTAACTATATATATTGGTGAATTAGTACCAAATAAATATTCTCAGTGGCAGTGCTAGACTGGATTAATCTACCAACGTCATGTAAGCATGGGAGCTTTGGGCTTATCCCGCTATCTCTTTCACCGTTATTATGACCGTGTTGTTAGGGTGTTTTGCCTCTGCCAAATTTAGCTTTCAAGCTAGATTCTTTACATCTAGCCTTTGAACTTTAGAAATTTACATAATGAATTCTAAGGTTGTTTTGGGCTACACCTTCTAGATGTTTACAGTTTATCTTTTAATATTTAAACACTTAAATGTTGTTGCGTATTTTTGTTTTGGGCTTCTCCCAATTAACATTTTGCAAGTTAGTATTAATTCTTCTGAGCTTCTCTCATGATATATATATTAATTCTGGGCTTAACTTGTTATTGTTAAAGTGGGTTTGTGTATCGCTGTTTTGGGACCTCTCCCTGTAAATATCTTGCTGGTATGGTTTGTTTCAGAGCTTCTCTCTTTAAATGTTATTCAATATTTGATCATGTTGGGGAGGCGCTTCTTTGGTTTTATTTTGCAGTCAAATTGACAACATGTCTGAATTTAAATTTACAATATTTTTTTTTTAGAATAAATTATTTTAATGATATTTTTCTTACTTTGCATTAGAATTTGTGTTATCCTCCCTTTTGTATTATTTGTAACGACTCGATTAGGGTCATAGTTACATTTAAAAAAAACATTTTGTAAAATTTTGGTGCTAAGTTGTACTTAATACAGTCTTGCACTAAGCTATTTGTGTTCTACAAACTCAACAGGGAGACAAATGACTTTCTAGGCCTTCTTTATCTATGTAATATGCATATGGAATGCAATATGAAAGAAGGAAGATGGTTGTAATGTTTTATAAATGACTATGAGGGGCTTCGAAAACTACTATTTCATTTCAAATTAATATATCTAAATATATTTTAAAAACTCCAGCTTAAACGACTCAAGAAGCTTTGCCAATACAAAGTTTGAGATAAAAAAGTTATTTATATTCAATTTCCATCATTCTATGATTTTAATTATTATTATTATTATTATTAGCACCGCGTCTTACTACCCGTTCGGGTTATACGCACTTACGCTAATGTGTAATGGTAGGGTGATTGTGAGATGAAATGGAGGACCTACAGTTTAACGTGGAATCCGAACCACGGTGGAGGCCTGGCATTCCCCACATTCACAAGATGTCTTGTCAGAGGTGAAGGAAGGGTTTGGTAATCAGATAAATGTGTGCCGGGACCGAGGATTAAACCCCGGCCGCCAGCACAGAAGTCCGACACCTTACCCCTGGACCGCCAGGTCACCGATATATGATTTTAATTACACTTTGCTTATTCTAAAGGTAGAATTCGTTCCTTGAAAGCTAACATTATGGTCTTATCTTATAAGCTATGTCATCGTGGAAATGTGCAAGGTAAGTTTGATAACTGTTAGGGTTAACTGAACTTACACCCTGTTTATTCTGAATGTTAGGAGTCTCACCTTGACTCTGACTTATAAGCTGTACCTGGAACCTGTCAAGGTAGCACTTAAGAATAAAGAGTGTGTTTATCCCATATTAATATTTATATGACATTATGTATAAAATAATTAAATTATGTCTTGAGTTAAGACTTTATTCATAAGCTTAATCATATTTGCAATTTAGAAAATGATACGCAATGTATACATTTATATGATATTATTAAAATAAATTATTTCTAACATATTTTTTTTTAGTTAAAGGAAATATTTTAACTTTAATTCCACTTTGAATTGGAAAGGCAGACATCAAACACCTCTATTTTCAAAGATTCAAATTTGGGCTTAAGGTTTGTAAATTTAATGTCGATTCAAATTTGAGGAAAAGGTGATTTAACCCATTTATAATTTAAATTGAAAGTGATTGTATTTTTGGGTGTGACCTACAATCAGGTTCATACAATAAATTATTTTGGTACTATGAATGGTTTTGATATAATGGTTAACACTGGTAATAAAATAATCTTTAGGCCAGGAGTGAAAAACTAAAGGTAAATGAAAAGTATTTTTAATGTCTTTGCGGAAACTTTTCAAAAAATGGTTATAAAAAGAAAAGTTCACCCACCCTTCTCATACACATAGCAAAACAAGATTGTCTTAGTTTTTCTCAAATCCACGTTTTTCATTATTCCTATAAATAACAAATCTTGAATCCGATTATAAGACATGATAGGTTGTCATCATAAAAGAATTATTTTCTCGCCGCAGTAAATTTATTTTTTTCATTTTGACTTTTGTTTACATAAATTCCTTGGTTATTATGATAATTATGTTAGTATAAACCCCTAATAAGCCTGTTTTTTTCATAACCTTAAGCTTTGAGGGCTCTCTGATGTTAAGCTTTTTATTTGTTCATTCACAGTAAACTGTAACATGTGTCACTAACCTTGCAATTTGCTATCAAACAAGGTGTTAATCTGACTGATTGAATTGCAGAGGTTTAAGGTTCAGATACCAGCTCGGATCTTTGCACGATTAGCGTCCTGCCCATCTCTACAAGTAAACATAATTTAATGGCAAAATTTTGCAATAAATATTTACAGTTTAAAGTGAATGACTTCTCATAGTTAAGCAATCTAGGTTTGGGGCCTACACAATAAATGCCAATTAATTTTATTTAAAAAGAAACTTTTACTTACTTGTACAATTGCTCCAGTGTAAGACCTGAGCTATGTTCTTATTTTTACAATGAGCGCCAAACTATGTTTCAGGGTTGGCACTATTTCTTACTACCATATTCCTTGCGATTTACAGGTTTTACCGAAAGAATCCGCATTTTTCCAGGCAACTTAGATAAAAGAAATGGGTAATAGCATATCCTTTTTCATTAAAATTAAATTAAAGTGAAGCCATGCAGCTCATATTTAAATCAGGACTATTAAAGAGTGATGAGAAAATACATCTTCTGTCCATTCACAACTGTTGTTTAATAGGTAATAGGACATGTTTGAATCGTACTTAATTCTTCAGTTCACTTTTTCGTCCATACAAAGAACTATTATTTTAAGGTTTTAGTCAAATTTCCCAAATTAACAAATATTCCACAATTTTTGTTCGAGTTTGCAAATTTTCCAGCTATCCAGAATTCGTCCCATGCCCAAGGTCATTCTTCACTCATATTTTAAGGGAGAGTCTATGATGGACTTAGGGAAATCTTCGGCTAAAAATGTGTGATTTCTAATAATATCACGAGTTATCATATTTATGCCCAGTTAATATGAGTTTATGATTTCAAGGCTGAGCCTATTCAAGTTCTATAGCATGGTGTGTATGGTGACGATGAAATTATTATCTGCACTACAATAAGTGTTTCATAAACAGGAGACACAAAACCCACAGTTAAGAAAACTGAAATTTAACAGCTAAAGTTACAAGCACTGCCTTAATTCTTCCATCTTGAACAATTATCTTACTGCCCCTTAGCATCATTCTTGAGCATCATATTAGTAGTGACATCTAGTGACTTTGAACTTAAACAAACCGAGCCTTTGTCTCCTCTTGCCCCTTAAATAAACTGTTCGTAGACAACCAAAGTCTGCTTTTATTATTCTTTCTACTACATTAATAACCATAATAAATATAAAAATCTTTAACAATCAACGTGAAAGAAAATATTCCATTAAAATTTGAATATGTTAACCACACTACAATTCTCAGAATATGATATACTCAAAGTAATAAAAATTTATACTACCAAATTATAGGGGTGCGTGAAAACCACCTTTTAAATTCAGAGCAAAGTTGTATCGAATAATATTAAGTACTCCTGAAGTCGATACAATGTTTGAATAGTAAGGGTGTGCGAAGAGTCACCTTTGCTTTGAAAAAATATCCGAAATATTGAAGAATTGATCTTTACCACCCAATCCCCCGAACTAGGTTTCATCCTATCGGAGCTCATCAGGAGAAAGTGAAATATCAACAATAAATTCATATGAAAATAAATCCGAGATAAATAAATAAGTTGTGATAGTAACTTTTTTTTCCACACTAAAAGGAAATATTACAAACAATTATTGTGCAATGAAACATTTTAAAAGTGATTTTAGTTAATAAAGTTGTATAGATTACAACAATACAACAATAAATTAATAGCAGTCAAACTTCAAGCGGGCTTTGAAAATATATCATATAATCATCGACTCTAGTCTACTCCAAATTGAAAAAGTGAACTTCGCAGATAACTATTGAATAGTTTAAAAAAGTTAAATGTTGGAAAAAAATATTATCTACTCCATATTTATATAAATTTAGGTATTAAATCTCATTTACAAATATGATTAACATATTCTGTCATTTGATGATAAATAAATATAATAGGGCTGGGCCGATGCCGATTATTAATCCGATCATCGGCCGATTATTGCATAACCGGCGATTCCGATGATCGGTGTTTGAATCTCCGATTATTTATGCCGATTATTCAAAATGTGTGGGTATATTTTAAGTCCTAAAAAAATAATATTTTATCTCTGCTCTCTCGTATGTGATCTTGGAATAATTAGCTTGTTCTTAGCGACTTAGGTCTGAAATAAACAGCACNAAAAAAATTGAGTGTAAATGTACATTTTATCTTTAAATATTTTTAATGACAAAGATTCATAAATGTAAAATCTATAATTTTATTTTCAAATTAAAGTCGAAGCGGGTGAATATTCGAATCGAAGCGAAGACGAAGTTTTAGAATCTTAGAACACCCTTACCAAATTTACTCTATAAGGTTTTAAAGATTAGGTTGAAGGTGATTTGTAAAATAAAATGCACACAAGTGATATCTTAGTATTGGTGAAGTGTAACCCCACTCACTTGTAGAGCGAGTATCCCAGCATAATGATGAGCTGCACAGCAGCAAACACCAGGAACATGGTTGTACTAAGACAAGACTGTTGAGGTGGGCAGCCTGTCTGTGCACCGGCCCCACCCCCTAGTCTCTGGGAGGCAGCCGCCACGTCCCTCTTCACAGTATTCAGGCCATCTCTCATTTCGTTGATGAGACCCGCCATATCGTAGCCCACAGATTGTACCTGGGCTGTAGGTGCACGCTCTTGGTTCTTAATGATAGAGTCTGCCCTGGCGTTTACATCACCTATCACTTGTCTGGAGACAGCACACAAAGGGAGAAATTAGAAGATAAATATTTTACAACTGGATAAACTCGCATTAAATAATGTATAGTAAATTGAAATATTAATTTTATGTACTAATGTGAGAAGAAAATGGTCACATGTGTGTGGTGAATGGTGACAGTTAGTGCGCACGCATGCGCGCACACACACACACACACACAATAAAAACACAACAATTATTCCTGTTCCTGATAGAGTGCATTAAAATAATTATCCTCTAAAAATGTCATTGCATTGTATTTGTGCGCGCGTGTGTGTGTGGGGGAGNNGGGGTGGGGGGGGGTGGGGGGGGGGGACTTGAAAGTCTCACCTCATGACAATTAATTGCGACATTAAATGATCAAAGTGCGATCTCTTGAATTATTTTTTCACTCCATCTCACAATCCATTCGGGTTAGACACAAATGCAATGATTGCACTAATTATGTGCTAGGGATGAGGAAGGTTGAAATAAGAGGAAGTGTACCCGAATTTGTATGAATGGAGTGTGGAAAACCCAGTAGTAAGAACCATCCATCAGTACTCTAATCATGGATTTGAGACCCAATCTCCCTGCCATTGGCAGTCTAGTCTATTGCAAGAGTGATGCCTTAGACCAGAAGTCCCCAATTATTTTTTGATGGAGGTCCACTCCTAAGAACTCTACATACTTACGCGGTCCAGAAAAACTTTAACAGTGACAAGTTCAAACCCTATGAGATTACCCGCCCACCACCCAAATAGCCTCATTTTGTCTGTTTATCACTATTTTGTCAATCTCCTTAAAAATATCTCTGCTGTTCGCCCTTTGGTGACCACTGCCTTAAACCCTTCAAAAACCGAAGGGGGTCCGTGCAGACTTAGATTGAAAGCAAAATTGATATAATGTTAAAATAAAATTAATTTTAAAAATATCAACTATTCAATTGCTGTACTTGAAAAAAATTGATTAACTGGTTTCAATTCAATTGTTTTAAAAAGAAAACTAAGTTGAAATGCGGTATCTGGTTCAAGCTATATTACCTACATAGTTAAGGGCTATTTTTAGAGCGAAAGAGGCCTTTGACTGTCCCTTTAAATAAATTCACAGAGTGAGGGTTTTTGGATTTAAACTTTTTTTCACTTTACTTCCAATCTACTGCACTGGCCCAAAAATAAGCCACACACACATTTTTTTTAAACACATTTTATAAAACTCTAGTGCCGCCTATAATCACACACTTAGATAAACAAGTAGCTGATTCTACTATGTTTCACACATTTAAAAAACTTTTTGTTGTAGTCTGTTGGTTATTCTTATTATATTGTGACAGGAGTTTAGTCAATTCGTTTACTTAGTATAGAATATTATATATGTTTATTATATTTGGAAGAAGGTATAGGAAAGGTGGATAGAAACATATAAAAGGGGGGACGAACACAATATGGCCTTTACAATGAAAAGAACAACACAGTTCACACTTTACACTGCTGCCAATGGACAAAGAGGTAATGGATGTCTCTTAAAGAAAATTGATCGTCACCGCCCAATCCCCTGACCTAGGTTTCATTCTATCGGAACTCATCAGGGAGGAGTGTGAAAAGCGCTCATCAGGGAGGAGAATGAGATCTAGGTCGGGGGATTGGGCGGTGACGATCAATTTTCTTTAAGAGACATCCATTACCTCTTTGTCCATTGGCAGCAGTGTAAAGTGTGAACTGTGTTCTTCTTTTCATTGTAAAGGCCATATTGTGTTTGTCCCCCTTTTATATGTTTCTATCCACCTTTCCTGTACCTTCTTCCAAATATAATACAATTACCTCATAAAGCGAAAAGAGGTTTTCCTTATAGAGTTATATCATTATATATGTTTATTGTGATGCTTTGCTTTAAAAACGTTATTAAATAAATACTTGCATTATTTTCATTATTATTTTTTTGCTAGTAAATTATGACTATTAAATATTTATTTTATTTTACAAACTATATATAACGGAAAAAATAAATAAATGTAAAATTGTTAATTCTGGTTGAAGGAAAAGCTAACCTTTCAATAATTTTTCAATTGCTAACTTACCTCACTTTTGAGGTCGGAATGAAGTTACTGTGTTAACAAATGATAAATAGCATGATTTAGATCATGATTAAATAAGCATAGTTATAGTAACATAGTTCTAGCAAACAATTTAAAAGCTTAGTATCTAATAAGACATGTAAAAACGATGAACATTAGGAAAGATAAAGGAAATAGGGTGTGTATGTTTCTTTTAAAGTGGATTCATTTTTAGACATAATTTTTTTCCTTTGAAAATCATAATATTTTTAGGGTAAACCTTATACTTGGGTCAAATTGTCAACTATTGTATCCTCATCGTCTGGAAGATATGTCTTGTCTCTTTTTTTCTTGTACTTCTATAATCCTAAATAAATCATTGCTTAAAAAACATATACACTTGTGCAAAAGCAAAGCGCTTTCACCTGATTTCGCGTGCAGTGCTGAGAATAATGTTCTGGTTGCCCAATACAGCATCCACCTCGTGGCGACGAATTGTGTCAATAGCGATAGGTTGTCCTGGATGTCCACCTGCTGAAATATAAACAATAATTCAATACCCGTTTCCATTGGCTAGTTTTAAGATCACTGTAATCTATTCTAACACTTCATCTTTTTTATAAGACAGATAATAGAAAGAATGAGAATGAGAAAGATTTGGTAATGGTAATTATGGATGTGGAGAAGACATATGATAGTGTGGATAAAAATAAAGTTTGGAAAGAGATGAAAGAGGCCGAAATGGAAAAGAAATTATAATTAAGGTAAAAAGCATGAGTTGCGTTAAGACAGAGTGGAAGGAGGAAGTAGTTCCAAATAAAAAGCGGAGTTAAGTAGGGTAGTGCCCTCTCATGTGACTTGATGGTTTGGGGGGAGAAGAAAGAGGAATCCACAGGAATGAAAGGAGGAAGTGAAAGAGGGTGTAATGAAATTTATCATGGTGAAGTTTGAAGTGATGGTAATTAGAGATGGGCGATATATCACTGACTGTGATTTTTTCACTGATACCATTTGATCACTGATACTCCCAGTTACTCGATCTCAAAAGTATCGATGATTGAGATATCAGTGATTGGAGATACTCGCAATACTCGAGCTACGGAGCTAGTATTGCTTCTTTTTCTAGACACTCGAATAAATACTCGCTTCATGGCCTTTGTTATTCTTTTATTTTTTATTTTCTACCAACTAATTGAGAATCGACCTTATTGACTGGCATGTTTTACGTGTTATTTCTATTTAAAACACTTGATCTCTTAGAGCTCATTTATCAAAAACAGTATAAGATTGCTACGTAAAAATGACTTGGTTGTTAAGAACAAAATTCAAAAGCAAGCTTACTAAGCAAATCACATTTCGGATTCTTTTTAAAAGTAGGCAACGAAAAAAAATCACATAACACAAATTACATAACATTTCTCTATAAAATACTAAATAACATATTTTATTTCTCTATTTTTCAATTGTATTTTACTTCTTAAAACACATACTTTTGTATTGACTGTATATGAGTCAGGCAACACGAAACCCGGAGCTTAGGTAGCTGTATAACAATAATGTTAATGTCAGTGCCGACAGAAAGAGCTTATGTTAAGTCTTTAAGTATCGAATTCCATTGCAAGCCGCCAAACTTCCAAATAATTAGTTCTCCAGTCTCCTTTCAAGTTCCAACCGACAACCGAATGTCATGGGATTATTCGAGTAAATACCAATCACCGATATTTTAAAATCACAGTCACTGTATTCACTGATATCGTAAAATCACTGTTTTTCCCATCTCTAATGGTAATGCCATGGAAGAGGATAAAGTCTAGTAAAGCTATAAAGTTGGATTGAGTAAAGCTGAGAAAAGTATGGAATATAAAAATCTTATAAGCGTGATTGAGGCAAAAGGTGGAAGTAGAGAGAATCTAATGAGAAGAGAACAGCAGGGAGAATTGTTCCATAGCTATGGCAAAGAAAAGTGCCCTTAAAGTATATTTAAGTGCTGTTTAGGGCGCATTTTGTACCCACTGTCCCATATGCTGCAGAAGCATGGGCATTGAATGTAAAAGAAACTAGAAAAGTGGAAGCTTTGAGAATTAAGTTTGTGAGGAGCATGTTAGCTGTCATGAGGAAAATGGGATAAGGAATTATGTTATCCAAGAAAGAGTGGGGGGAAGGGGGATTAAATATAATACAAATAATATATCATAAAAACATAATAATATAGATAAGGGTGTGCAAATAGCATTTTTTACTGAAACAAATAGCAACATTTTGAACAAATATTAAACAGAACAAATTGAATAATTAATTTTAATACATTATTTTTATTAGTTAATCTCTTTTGAAAATGATGTTCTATATATTTTAACCACTAGTGTAAGAGTGCAAAAGATTTAAACAAAAATCTTATCCTTCTTAAATGTTCTCTAGAATATTAAATTCTCTCTATTTTAACACCTTTTGAAGGCTATCTAGGTTTGAAACACCTTAAATATTTTCTATTTTTGAAACCCCTTGAAACTTCTGTTTAAAGTCCCTTTAATGTTCTTTAGAATTGAAGGATTGACACCCTTTAAAGGTTCTGTGTTTAACACCCCTGTAACCAAAGTGAAAGGAAATCCAAAAGGATCAAGGTCAACACCAGTCTACTCAGCACAAGAATTTAAACTCTTCCTAGCGGCATCGACACGATTTAAACTTTATTTCGGAACACGCTTCATGTGTATTGAAATACATTTTAATGGAAATAAGATTTATAATTTAGACTCTACAACTTACTAGCTATAGCAGGGGCCCCTCCAGCTGCAACAGAGGAGAGCAAACTGAGTGTCCGTTCCTGACGGCCAACTACTTCGTCCAACTTGCGGTTCAGCTCTTTGAGGGCATCAAACATCTGGCTTTGTCCTGTGAATATCTGACGCAGTTCTCGTTGATTGTCAGACTCATACCACTCCTCAAATTCTGCATCTTTGTCTTTTGTCACTGCATCAGGATGCTCGCGATGATAACTATTAACGAGAGTAAAATTATCATATCCATTTAAAAATAGGCCAAATTGTTTTCAATGCTTGGTTTTCTTAAAAAAATCATCATGTAAACCTTAAAAAATTAATAAGATAATTTTACTTTTTCAAAAAGAGAATGTATTAAAGCTATTATATTATGTGTTTATGATAATTATTTTGATTTCTATGCCACAAACCCAAAAAGAGGTGTCTTATATAATATGTTTGTCTGTCCATTGAGCTACAGACAAAACGGTTGGTAGATGTTGTTCAAACTTTATATTTAGATGTTATAAGGTCATATTGGGGTGTTTTATTAAATTTTTACTCTAATCATCAAATTAAGGGTGGTTTACTGATGACCGAGTTGTGAAAATGGCTATAAGGATTTTGTTTAGAACAGTTATCCCAGACATGTTTGACATGAAAAATAAGTGATTTTCCACCTTAAAATCATAGAGCGAGACAATCTTCTTTGATAATGATGACCTTTTGAAATACAATAAACAACTGCAACATGCTTTTATCAACAGAGGATATTCTAAAACACTGGTGTGCAACCAAATAGATAGAGATCAAAATAGCTGGCCTACAATATCAACATGAACAAGCATGCAGAAAATGTACAATTTAGAGGAGAAGAATGGAAGTAATTAAAGGTGAAATAGTGGTGGAAGGATAGAGGATGATGAAGGTATTTTACTCAACTGACCTGGCCACAGGCTGGGAACAGTTAATGTTGATGATGATCTGAGGTTGATAACTTTTTTCCCAAGATTCAGAATCAGATTTGATATTAGGGATTCAAAAGGTAAATGAAGATTCAGATTCGTAAAATAGCGGATTTGACCCAACTCTACTGAAATGCTTTGCTAAAAATATATTCTAAATTTTCTAGCACTTGGCTTTGACCAAAATGTGTAACTTTTTCAATATATACGAGGCAATAACTCACTCCTCTTTCTGTTGATCCAATTTGCGTTGATAGTCAGAATACTCCTGAGCCAACCTCTTCTGGTCCTCATCGGTAACCTTGGTTGCCTGTCCAGGGGCAGGGGGAAGACCCTGAGCGGCCGGATGGACACTCCATGTCAAGAAGTGCAGCACGTCGTGATCATCTGAGAGCATAAACATTGAGTTCAGTTACTGTTATGACACTTTATATCATAATTAAAATACTGTGGACTGTTGCCAAAATGGGTGAGCGAAATTTGAAACTTCAAATTGGTTTTGAAACAAATGTCAACTTCAACTTCGCTTTGGAAAAAAATTCTAGTTTCAACAATTGGGAAGCTTTGCCAATAAAAATATTGAGAGCTAAAATACTCATTAATAGGTCAATTTTAGTATTTTCAAGCTGCTATACATAGGGATAGGACCCTCAAATCCTTAAGTACATTCAAGATTCGAGAACATTTTGGATCAGAGATTCAAAACCTTAAGATTTATTTGCTTTCAATTTTCTAAGTGAAATTTGTTTTAGAGCTCTATTAATATAATAATATTTAGCACCGCGTCTTACTACCCGTTCGGGATATACGCTTTAAGTACTAATTACTCTAATGGATTAGGACTTGGGGAGGTTGAATTAGAGGAAGTAAACCCACATTTGCGTGGAGGGAGAGTGGAAAACCATTTAGGAAAAACCACCCCCAGTTCACCCGACCGAGATTCGAACCTCGATCTCCCCGTTCTTAGCAGTAGAGCTCAACACGACAAGCGCGTTAGCCAACTACGCCACCAAGGCGGATTTTAGAGCTCTAAAATTGGTTATTGGTGGGTCAGAAGTCAAAACCTATTATTATCAGTGGTGACTCCACTTTGAGTGAAGTGCAAGTGCACCGCTTATAATTTCCCACAAAATAATATTTCATTTTATTTGAATTAAATTATAAAAACAACATGAATCAAATTTATTTACAGTGAATTGTTTTAAATCAACTATGCTCTCACGCTTATAGTACTTTTTAGTATACCACTTGTGGGCTGACTACTAGCGCTGCCCTTCTGTCTGTACTAAGTTGTAGGTGCGTGCCAACATCTTAGCATGCACATTGATAAAACGAAAGGTTGTTGAGCTAGTTAGCAAGTTTTAAACATGTGGCCTGGTGCACAACTCGAAAGCGAACGTAGAGATTTGTTTTGGAATCATGATAGTAACTAAAACCTGTTTCTACCAAGTTTTAATAATTTTTAAAGTGCAATTATTCTTTCTTAGTTCTCAAAAATTAATTATTAATAAACATAAATCTTTGTAAATAGTTATTTTTTATTTTATTATTATTGTTGGTGTGATTTGATTTATATTAACATGAATTCTGTGCAATACCTTATGAAATATTTAAAAAAAAGTTAATATTTGCACATCCCTAAAGATTTGTGATACTCATATTTAAAACATTATTTAAGCATATGATGTTCCTCAAGGTGCGGTGTTCATTATTTTAATTTTATTTAGAATCTACAGACAAACCAAATGTCATTAGTTATTGGCACAAACCCTTAAACAACATTTTTAAAATTACATTTATTTACTTTAACTAAAATTGTACATTTGTAAAGATTCTAGGCTTTGAAAGAAAACATAAGTTTCGGATTTGGGGAATTTATGATTTGAAACATTTTTAATAACAAAGCATTATAGCATGATAATCTATTTTTGATTACCTATTTAAATATATTTCTATATCCTCATAATTATGTTTGTAATTTTACCAAGATTCAAATTTGAATTAAACATTCAGGATTTTAGATATTGTATTTCCCCCAACTCTAGTCGTTTGTAATGAAAACTATTCTTATCTGCAGCACCTGCAAATATTTTCTAAGAAGTTCTTGGAGAAATTGTTTACCTGCCAGTCCTCCAGTAGCCGCTGAGAGGCCGAAATGTCCGCTCTTGGGTAGATACACATTCTCTGCTCGCATGCACACCTCAAAGTCCTGGTCATTGCTCGTCATTCCATTGTGAAACAACAGCTACCAGGAAACAAATAATATACTTTGAGATACAGTAGAAGATGAAAGTGGTACTATTATAATATATTTTTTAAATGGTCAAAATTATATTTAATAAAAGAGCTAAATTTGCTAAGATTTTTAAGATATCTTTAAAAGACACACACACACAATATTGAATGAATATAAATGAGATTTTTTTTACAATTTGTGTAATACATTTTAGAGTATGTTTGGCCAATAGAAGTAGAAAAGTATATTTGTAGAAGTTAAGTTCATAACCTTGTCCTGTGAAACCAACATTTTTATTAATATAGGGGTATATAAAATAAACAGTGAATACACACTGCTTATCTCAACCATAGTTGATTTACAACTTCTTTGGTGCGGACAGCTATGAAAAGTTACCAGATCAAATTATGTATCCCTACACCAAACCATATGATCTGCAAAAACATGTGTTTAGCAGCTGTCACTTTTGACAGTCAAAATTTAGGTCTATACAAGAAACATATTATATGAGAGTTTTATTTATTTTTTAATTTTTGTTGACCTTGATGTGTTGATGTTAGGCCCAGTATTAGTTTCTATTACTATCATTAAATTAAGTTTACTAATAAATGTTTTTTTAAATTCTTATATAATTATTTGTTATTATTAACATTATAAATGTGAAAAATGTGAACGAGTAGTATTACACAGGGAAAAAGACCACTGTCAAACCCTTTTAACACTATTATTACAATAAGTAATATATGTCATAAGTGTTTTCCAACAGGGTCTCAGGAAACTCTTTCCCATCATCATATCCGTAGGGCCTACTGACAAATAAAAACCTATCCTGATTTTTTTTAAATCCATTTTAGATTCACTATTCTTATATAGTTAACTAAGTCTTTTATAAAACTACAATAACTTGTCACTTGAGGTTTTAGCCTAGTATTTATTTAATGAACAATGAGAAAGACTCACTAATATTTTTTATTAAACTTCAAAGTTTCTTCAAATACTATAAAAATCCTAAAACTTTAGGTTTAGCCTAGTGGTCAACACAACACAATCTTGGGGTTAAAAATATACAGTGGAACCTGGATAATTCGAACTTGAAGGGGCCAGGAAGAAATTTGAATTAAATATGTTTCTTAAAAGGAAATCCCTATTCCAGTTCCTTTAACCCGCTACTTTTTCAGCCAAAGTTAATAATTTATAGGAATGTGACATCCCCCTAATGTACAGTACGTACTAAACCAAACTAAAACTAAACAACAAAACAAAATAAACTCGCACATCACAAGAATATCGCTATGACCAAATCACTAAGAACAGCGCATGTAACCGCTTGAGAGGTTCTACATTGACTAACGTAGTACATGACTGTACGTGTAAACAAAGATGTATGGGTGAGCGGGGGAGGTGCGTGAGTAAGGGTACTGGCCACATTTCAACGTCGCCTCCCCTGTTTCCAAAACTAGAACAACACGACACCTCCACAGCAAGCAGTAGGAAAACAATAATCCACAGTACATTACAACTTGCGAAAAGTTCAAACTAACCACCATTTTTTAACATTTGTTTTAATACAAAATTCACAGGACCAGGGGAAAGATTTGAATTAAAGACGATTTCCTATTAGTCAGGTTCCAATGTATTTTATAGTCTTGATAGACAGACTTGAATTTTCAAATAATGTATAATGATCACTGAGAAACGGCCACTATTTTTTTTTATCACACGCTACAATATTATATTGGAAATATAATTATTTAAAGATCACTAAAAAGTAAAAATCAATTATTTTCCAAGGATAAACCACACACCAAACTAATATTCACAAAAGAACACACTGATTACTTAGTAGCCGAATAATTAATTTAAAAAAAAACCATTATTATTAAAATATGTAATAAAATTATTAACAATTTTACTCAACTATAAAATATTTTGTTCGCTTCAACTTGTGGACACACACACGTAGTTTTATTAATTGTATTTTATACTATAATTCACAGTTATAACATATATTGTATATTTAAAATTGTTAGATTTTGGTTATAGAATAACCGTTTGGTTGTTGGTATAGTTTTGAAGTTTGTGTTTAATTCAAATTGATTATAAAAGCAGGAGTTAGTTAAAAGTGGCCATAGATGCAAAAAACTAATATTCTCACTGAATAGAAGCTACGCTGCCAGTTAGTGATGTAGGCGACCATGTTGCCGAGTGAATGGTGAATGGTATTAATACTCATGTTACCTGCCTCGGTGGCGTAGTTGGCTAACGCGCTAATCGTATTGAGCTCGACTGCTGAGGACGGGGAGATCGAGGTTCGAATCTCGGTCAGGTGAACTGGGGGTGGTTTTTCCTAAATGGTTTTCCACTCTCCCTCCACGCAAATGCGGGTTCACTTCCTCTAATTCATCCTTCCCAATTCCTAATCCATTGGCATAATTAGTACTTAAAGCGTATAACCCGAACGGGTAGTAAGATGCGGTGCTAAATATTATTATTATTAATACTCATGTTTACCAAATTTAAACTTTATATTATTTCACAAACATTTTGTATGTCTTTTCCTTTTCATTATCACAAACCATTTATTTATGTTAAAGATATGCAAGGCCGGTTATAAAAATAGAAATAACTGAATATAATACCATTAAATGTATAATTTCACACACTACTTAACTTGTAATTTTCATGTGAGTTAAAAGAAAAACTAGAATGGATTTATAAGACTATTTTTTCTTAAATTTGATTAAGGAAAATAAAATTCTACTGTAATCCTTAGGGAAGTATTGTTAAAAGTGAGTGATGATATCTTTAGTGATAATAATAGTAATACTTAGCAAATTATTTACAAATATTGTTGACAAAAGTGACTTTCAGACAATGTTGGCGTTACTGATAGCATCTACTAGCTTCCAGGTAAAACCAAAGAAGTGTTAAATCTACTGTAGTGCTGAAAGAGGAAACTCAAATTCAATTCAAATTAGACGAGAGATTTGAGATGCACATGAATCACTACTGTTCGTAATTTCTAGAATTAATGAGAAAGCACAATATTTTAGTTTCCTTAAGGATTTTTTAAAAAACAAAATGACAAAATAAGAAAAACCCAATTTGGGAGTAATTATCTCAAAAAGTATTATCTTTCTTTTGTCATAATAAGTATTACAATATAATAGATGTTTCATGTGTGAAGCTAATTTTCAAACAAAGAAAAGTTTTATTTTCTAATATTAGTAAATGGGTTTGCTGATACCTTATTCTTACTCTTCGTTTCCTGCTAGTATTAAGTGGAATACAGACATATTTTCCTGGTGGATGATTGTCACAAATTACAATAACAAATATTGAGAGGAAGTTTAATTAAAAATAACAACCTGGGCACAGGAAGTGAATTCGTGTCCAGGATGTCATTTTTCACTTAATTAAATTTGATTCAGTTATGAGGAACTGATCTTGTGGATAACCATCACATATCAGTTTGTGATACATATTAATTAATAACTGATGAAGGCTTTCAAACAAAAGAACTTTAAAATAAAAATTACTTTACAAATCTGTCTTTACTGTTAGGAAGAAGAAGCAGACACAGATATTCTCTCTGAAAGACGATACGAATGAGATTATTACTCTAACATGCTTTTTTTTTCAAAAAGAATGTGCAAGTTACAAGTAATTGTGTTAGCCACAGGAAAACAAATAAAATAAATGAAAGTCTATCTGAATTTAAGGGTCAAGTTTCACTACTAATAGTGAAATTACAACTGAGCTATCTGTGAAAGGATAATTCTATGGTTTGTGGACCTTAAAAAAACTTTAAAAAAAAAACCAATATTTTGAGCCGTAGGAAAATAGGCCATCACATCAATAGTTAAGTCCACACAATGTAAAAAATTTAGAATACTTACATCCCAATGTTTCACCAACAATTATAACCATAATGAGCAAGTTGTTTATTTTGTTTTTACAGAATAATTAATATGTAGGAAATATAAATAGGGCGGGCGGTACAACATCCACATTTTCCCTTCAAAGAGAACTTGAATCAAATTTCAGGTTTTTTAATGTGAATATTAATTTGTTATGTACATAGAAGTTCAAAATTGCAATAATTGAACATAATTTGAGTATTTTAGCTGTCAATATTTTTATTGGAGAAGTTTAGTAATTGTGAAAGTCAGAATTTCTTATTAAGTGAAGTTGAAGCTGATATTTGTTTCATATACTCCCAATAAATATCCTTCATGACAATTCCAGTTTAGGTATCCAACCAGTAAAAATATAAAATTATATTTTGATAAATATACGAATCAAGAGTTAGATATTGTAGGGAATCATGCAACTTACCGTGAGTGTGTTCTGGAAGTATTCAATTTTCGCCCGAGTGGGGAAAGGTTTGTTCCGGAAATCCCTAAGACAGCCTGCAAGAAGCTGTGTTGTGCCATCGCTAAAAACATAAAAATTAAACTTGTACACGCGACTATCAGCCATGATATTTTGTTACTTACTGCTGTTTGATAAGAAAGGGAAAAGTTTAACTGCCAAAAGTAACAACTCAACATATCATCTTGCAGATCATATAGTTTGGTGAATGGAGACATGATAATATTTCCTAGCTGTCACCACCTCTCCTATCATCGATACACTATACATTTTTCACACAATTAATAAAATGTCCAATAAATTATCAAAGAGATTAAATCAAAAAGGGTTTTGTTGTTTTCTAAGGATTTTTTTTTCATAACACAATATTAGAATTTAGTATTAATAGTTTGGGAGTTAGTGTCCCAAAAAATAAAATTCTTGAATGTGTGTTATTTACTTACAGAAACAAGTTACTTACTTTTGATGGTCAAATTCTCTTGTACCGTCATTCACAACCGCCATGATGTATGGGTTATTATGTTTGTTGTCATTATCAAACGAGTCAAAGATTACTCCCAGACCGACCCACTTATCCGAGCTTCCAAAAACTGGGCCATCGTAAGCGCCTTTACTTTCAGTGAACCAAAATGCCTAAAACAATGAATAAGCAAAATACGTTGTCTACATTAATTTTATTGGGAGCTACAATTGAAACTATTTGAATATATAGCAATTCAAAAAAATTATTATTATTATTATTATTAGCACTGCGTCTTACTACCCGTTCGGGTTATACACACTTACGCTAATGTGTAATGGTAGGGTGATTGTGAGATGAAATGGAGGACCTACAGTTTAACGTGGAATCCGAACCACGGTGGAGACCTGGCATTCCTAATTCAAAAACAATATCTGATATGTGAAGAAGTCATTTTAAATTAGTTAAAATGTTCGAACAAGCTGGTGGTTCTCCCAAACTTTTCGAATTTAAGCCTCATTAGTTAATCTTCCTTATCACATAACCTCAATGAGCTACTTACTACCTACTTCGGTAGCCATGTGGTCTAATGCTCTACTCTCACATTAGACTAGATTGCTGATGACAAGGAGATATGAGGTTTGAATCTCAATTAGGTTTATTAGGCTTTTTTTTACAAAGTGGCTTTCCACTCTCCCTTCATGCAAATGTGGGTACACTATATTAATATAACCTCCCTAATCGCTAAGCCTATTAGCATAATTAATATATGAGCTTATAGCCCAAACAAATAGGACGCGGCGCTACAAAATTGTACTTATTCTTGGTGGTCTAATGAATAAATTAAAAGCAATAACCTTGATAAGAACAATATGTTATGACTGAAATATAATATATAGATAATACTGATAAGTGATTCAAATTCACTATGGTTCTGACCAATTCAATTAATTGTGTTGTGCTGGATACTCAAGAAAGTGCAACTGGTTGTGATGTATGATCTAATGCAATGTTCCACAAACAAGTTCACAGTACACTTAAAAGTCCTAAATTGTTTACAACACACTTTTTTTTTAATGGGTCCAGTCCAACAGGTGTATGGTAAATCAGAATTCGAAAATTACAGATACATTTTTTCTTGAAGTAACTTCAAATGTTTGAGATTAAAGGTTGAAATTATTTTTTTTGTGCCCGCGTTTTGTTAACATTTGGAAAAATTTCATTCAAACCATTAGTAATTTGGGTAAACTATAGCTCTAACTTTGTATGAAAGGTTTGATTTTGTCAAATATCTTAAAAATGATAGTAAGTAAGAAATGCGAGCGAGCCATGGCTGCCTTTTGAGCCAACGTCATTTGTGTTCTTAAAGAACCGCGGTGAGTGGCATTTGGGCTGTAGCCGCACGACACACCTAATCTGTAGCTGCTGCATACAGTTTGCAGAACACTGATCTACTGTACCAGAAGTTGATACAGGGTTGTAATGGTTATTACGTGTAGTGTGTGTAAACTATTGTCCCAGAAGTACCAGTTGGTGTTTCAGTATGTTATCTATTATACAGGTGTTGGTGCAGTGTTGTATTAGTGGTTTAAAATGGAGTGTGCAGTGTGGTCTAAATAGTTGACGGCAATGGATTGTGGAACTTTAAACTGTGTTATATGAATAAATGGTATAAGTAACAAAACAGTAAACAGTGGCGAGTACAGCCCATGTTATATACGTATACATTAGTTAAGTTAATGGAATAGGGGTGAGGAAGATACCCACATTTGCACAGACAGAAATTGAGAAGCCACCTTCAGTACATCCAACCGAGAGTCAAACGGCAATCTCTCTGTCACTGGTAAACAAGTTTACGTGAGTGTGGTGTGTTAGACTATAAATCCACGGTGCAGGTCGCACTATTAGATGATGATTAAGTGTAATATGTGCTCTAGGAATTGGTCACACTCTTAAGTTGTGATAAGTGTATAACCTAAACAGGTAGTCAGATAGGGTGATTAAAAAAAAAAGTTGTGATAAGTTTAACCATCCAATAATTTATTTAAATATTTTATGTATTATTTTGTGTTGAAAATATACACATTTTTATTATATATTCATAAAATGTAACAATGAATTATTCAGCATTTCACTCAGTGAAATAGTGTGTATCTCAATACTAAGCAATAGTTCATAGACTAGTTCTTGAGTATGTAGACATAGAGTAGCCCCATGACTTCTTTGGTGCTGACTGACAGCTCACAGCTGACTCCTGACAGTCAACATTTTGGTATAATACCTAAATTTTGACTGTCAGAAGTGACAGCTGCTAAATACATGATTTTGCAGATCATATGGTTTGGCGTAGGGATACATAATTGGGTCTAGTAACTTTTCAAAGCTTTTAGCTGTCAGCTGTGAACTGTCAGTAAGCACCAAAGAAGCCGTGGGGCTACTGTAGCAATAGGTATATGTGTATAATACATATATAAGCTTATAAGTAGAAACCCATTACGGTAAATAATATTTGAATTTTTGTAATAAAAGTTTTGAATTTCAGTTTAAAAACTGGCAAATAAAAAAATGCCTAAAATTGGGTTCAAAACACCTGAAAAAATCACAAAAAGTACAATTTTTGCACAATCGTATAAAAATAATTTCAGTAAAAAGACTCTGACTGGCAAACCCTTGAAAATTATTATTTTAGATGCTTACAAAATAAGGCATGGCCTAAGATATTTTAATAGATTTTTTAGTGAAAATATTTATTCAATAATGTTTTAAGAGAGAATTTTACAATAAAAGATATATAATATTTCAAACTTAGTAACAAGACACTAAATCCATGTCACAGTAAAATCACAAACAACATACAGTAACCTAAAATCTCTTAAAATACATGCGTGGAAAGAATTAATTGCACCTATAGAAGGTTTGACTATTTTATTCTTTCGGTCATTTTGGCTTTAAGATAGGGTGACCATACATCCCGTTTTGAGTAGGAGAGTCCGGTATTATTACTATGTCCCTGCTGCCCCGTTATGAGTAAAAATGCTGTTTTTGTCCTTATTTAAACTTTTAAATATGATTATATATTGGTGTAAATTAATAAGCTATAATTGTGAGGAGGTTGGATAGATGAAATAAATACAATATTTCTGTAGCTGATAAATGGGTGCAAATATTTTCTGAAATGAGTGAAATAGTTTAGATTTTCAGGATTTTTGTAATGTAGTAGAGTTTATTCTTTGTTTGCCAGGAAGTACAACATCCGTGGAAATAATATAATATAATATAATGTGGTCTAAGGTGAGATCTAGATTAAATGTTGAATCAATGAGAGTCATGCTAAATGTAAGACACAATTGTAAAATGGAATGTGATCAGATTTATGATGAGATATTGAAAGACTGAAATTTGTTAAACAAATTAAGCTCATCCGAAAAATACTCATGGTATGAGCAGGATAAAATGCAGCCCCCAACTAAATCGACATAAAAGTTTTGGTGTAGGTTCTGTGGAGAATGATTGTAAGCTCATTATGTTCCTACTTATAAACAATTAGACACATCTTATATATATATATATATATATATATACCTAATAAATTAGAATTATTGTTAAATACATAGTACATACATAGCCTACATTAGATACTTATTATTATGTGAACATAGGGTTCAAACATTCAAGAACTGGGCTATTTTTTAATATTGATATAAGCACCACTTAAATGAGAGAATTAATTAATAATTTAATATATTTACACACTCAGCACACTGTTCACTTACAGGGTAGGCAAGAAACTGTTCATATTGCTAAAAAAAACTGTTCTTAATTTCTCCCAGAGAGAGCCACAGAGAGAGAGAGAGAGAGAGCATATAATAGGCCGTCTGGCTACATTGGTATAAATTATATATGTATAAAAGATAAATTGTCTAAACTTAACTTTACAAATCACTTACCAATCCATCGGCTCCTATCCTTCCACGACCTGTGACGCGGAATATTATATCTACTTCCCACCATTCAAAGTTTGTTTTCGTCTTGGTCCAAATTGCACCTACACACAAATTTGAATCATAAGAGCAATTATTATAGACTATAGCAAATAAATATCCTTCACACGAGGCATGTTCAGAAAGTAAGTACAGTTTCCAAATATGGCCGCAAGAATGCTTAACTTCCTCATACACCCTTATATAGGGGGTGGGGCCAGCAATGTTTATTTATGTTTTGTTTTGGACATTTAAAATGTTTTTAAGATAGTTGAAGGACTTACCAACTGTGAAAATGTCTGTTATCCATTTTTGGAATGCAAGAAATGTGAAACCAGCCAAAATTCATTGGCAGATTAGTAAAGTTTATGGTGAAATGCAATGAGTGATGGAATGGGTTGGACATTTTAACAAATAATGTAAAAATTTGCATGATAAGGCACTTTGACTTTTCTCATGCAATTTAATGTTGAAGGTGATTGATAGTTTTCTAAGCCACATTGTCAGTGATTATGAGACATGGGCGTCTCACATTACGTCGAGATCAAAACAGCAGTCCATGAAGTGGAGGCACACCACATCTTCGAAAAAGCAGACATTCAAGCAAACAATTTCAACGCAGAAGATCATGTGCACTATTTTTTGGGACAGAAACGGAGTTTTGCTTGTTGATTTTACTCCACAGGGTGCAACAATAAGTGATGCATCATTTTGTAAGCCAATGAAAAAATTGTGGCGCGTGATCCTAAACAAAAGGCGAGGCATGCTCAGTCACAGTGTTGTGTTGCTTCACTATATTGCTTGACAACATGTTGCTGGTTGAGCCCAAGAGCTTATCATGTCATTTGACTGTAACAAATTAGTCATCCCTGCTAAAGCTCCAACTTAGCGCACTTGTTCCTGCATTTGAAGCGATTCCTTGCCATTCAGTGCTACTAGAACAATGAGGACATCAAAAGAGCTGGGTAACAGCGGAGCTGTCTTCAGAGGCGGCTTCATTTTATGATAAGGGTATTCATATATCAGTGCCACACTATTGGTAGAATATATGTGGAAAAGTAGTTTAAAATATAACCTTTACTGTAATAATAAAATTGTTGAAAAATAAAGTGTATTTTTAATAGCCAAACGGTACTTACTTTCTAAATATGGCTTGTATGTAAACAATATACTGCCCAATGCAGTTTTAACAGTGTTTGTCAAATCCAGTGGTGTATCCACAAATTTATGTCAGGAGGTGGAGGTTCAGAGGGCGGAAGATGGGGGAAAGTAAAAACTAATACTAAACCATTCTGAGTGATGCCGAGAGTAATTATGGCGGGGACGGGGGGCGGTGGGGGGATATTAATTCAAATAGTCTAATCTAATCTAATCACATAATAACCATGTGGGTGTTGCCTTTTTTTTTCATAAAGAAAAATTAGGAATTTAATTAAATGAAACATATAAGTATCTTTCATTTGATTAATCCAAAATGTTAAACTTATTTCACTAAGCAAACAAATCAGCTTTCAAATAGGTAATTGCAATGATTCACTTTAAAAGTCAGTGTGAGCGTGGTACTGCATTTCATCAACCAATTTCTTATAACTGAGGTAGGATATTTCTCGTGAATAGCAGTAGCCTTTTTTTACTTTAAATCCACTACGGTTTCCAGCCTGTGGCCTGGGTCAGTTTTTTATTCAAGCCATATATTTTCCACTACCAGCTTGCTAGGCCTGTCATAGCTTAATATGTCTTATAATCTAACTTAAGACTAGGACAGGCACAACATCCAGTTCCCTGCCATTAATTCATCAATGTGAAAGGGTACACCCACATTTCGCCAATGATATTTTTTTTGGCCATGCCGAGAATCGAACCTTAGCTCAACAGACTGACACACTACCGACTGAGCTAAGGTGTCAGATAATAGCTGTATCCCACTATTGTTTATTGTTAAGTCAGTACATAAAATACATTTTTTTACACATGCATTACTAAAACAAAACTGACCTTTATGAGGCATGTCGTATACACTCTGCTTAAATGAATGTATTAAATTCTCAGCAAGTACAAATGGCTCAGCGGGGAACATTTTGTTATACTCAAAACATTTTGTCCAACCCCTTAAGAAGTCACACACTAATCTCAAAGAAAGCATTTGCCATTAATATTTTTTTTAATGTTATAAAAGTCACTTTTTATAATTGCATAAGATTGTGGGAAGTACTACTGGTGTATTAAACTTTTGAAACAAAAATTTTAACACATTTAAACACAACATTTCAATGTAATTACATTTATTATACTCATAATAAAACCAAATATTATAATTACTAAGCCTGTTTGTTTTTGTTGACAGCATTAATCCAATTATTTGTAAGTGCCCTATTTTAAAATACATCTTATTTTATTTATTTATTTGGCATCGTGTCTTACTACCTGCTCAGGTTAAACGCTTTAGTACTAATTATGCTAATGGGTTATGAATGGGGAAGGTTGAATTTAGAGGAAGTGAACCCGCATTTGTTTGAAGGGATGGCGGAAAACCACCCCCAGTTCACCCGACCGAGGTTTGAACTTCAATCTCCTCGTCCTCGGCAGTCTAGCTCAACACGACTAGTGTGTAAGCCAACTATGCCACCGAGGAGGGTGTTAGATGAGTTTAAAAAACTGCGTAAAAATAAAATGAGCTATTTTTTTTATTATCTTTCTTTTTCCAAAGGCTGCTTGTTTCTGTTCAAATACTCTTGACTTATCTCCCAAATTAATGATATTTGCATGGTTTTCAGTGAATGTGTAGTAATATTTCTGCTATAGCCATTTCGGCCCTGCCATGGTTTTTCAAAAAGTTATGCCAAACATCTATGATTGGGCCAAGTAAGTTTTTTTTAATTTATTCTATTTTAGTCAAACAAAGAATAATTTGGCCTAGTCCTGGGGAAAAAAATAAAAAAAATATTTAGCACTGCGTCTTACTACCCGTTCGGGTTCTGGGGGGAAAAAAAAGAAAATTAAGAATAAACAAGTAAATTGAGGCTAAAAAAATGAAAACTGTGGACAAATAAACAACCAGCCCAAGAATAAAAAGTAAAATAAAAAATTGCACAAATAAAGTAAACCCACAGAATTGAAACAATTTATAAATTATTTTTATTATATAGAAATATTTATAAAGGAAAAGAAAGGTTATGGCATAAACACACGGCACACTAATATAACTTAAAGATGAAAGAATAAATTGATAAGTTATTTACTAATAAGGTAGGCTACAAAAAAAGAAAAGATGTTTTGAGAGCAAATTTCAACTGTCATTTTAGGTATTTTATAGTTTTCTCTACATTTTATGTTTAAAAGTTCTCAAACGATTCTTTATTCATATAAAGTGTATCAGAGTATTTGTGAAAAACAATTTAAAAATTTGTCTAAGATTTAAACTTGAAATTATGTCATGATGGAATGGATGAAAGCTAGGTAGCAAAATTCTTTGATAAGGGCATTCAAAAACTTTTCTCCTAATACAATTGAGATGTGAATTTATTCTGTAGACAACAAATATAAATTATGCTTACTTACTGGGCGTGCCACATTAGCCTAGTTTTTTTTTTGCTTAGCCAACAAAGTTTCAAAAGACATAATTAAAATTAGCTATTGGCTACTACCTTCCACAAGATATTTAGTTCAATTCAATAAGTTAGATAGTTAATTAAAGATAAGCTTACCAAAAAACTACAAACATTAAAAATAAATCTTACCTTTCTGACTTCTCAATGATGGTGCGATCCTAACATTTTCTGCACTTGCAATTGCATCTGCAACAAATATGTTATGTATTAGCTTTGGGTGTATGTGCACTTTTTTTCTTATTAGCAAAAGACCTATGAACAAAACAGCTCAGTAATTTAATAACCCATTTACAACTATGCCACTTTAATAAAATAAATTATAATCATATGTGGGTAGTACCAAATATTAAACGCACCAATGAATATTAAACAAGTAGCCTTACATTTAAAGCCATATGCTCTGCATGCACATTCTTTCTCGCTTTGAACGACTACATTAAGGGCCAAGCTATAAGATGTACCATAGTGTAGCCAGAGGTAGGCTTGCTACCTTTCAGAGTAAATTAAGTGTACCTATACCTATATAGTCCTTAGCTTAAATTTAATTAGATGTTTAATTTTGTGAAAACAATGTGTATTCTTAACATAATTAAAGAGGGTGGTTTTTAATTGTATACAATAAAGTGGTGCACTGAAATCTATATTGAAATATAAATTAAGTTTCATAAAAATATATTGCTGAAGCCACTTCACTATCAAGATATGGCAAATATGCAGGATAGTATTGTGCATACATCATTCGGCCTTCCGAGGACATGGAACATCACACTCAAGCTACTTGCTGTGATTGAAAGTGTCCAGTAAGA